>OAMR01000210.1:644175-664309 GCA_900205405.1 Echinochloa crus-galli | reverse complement strand
GGGGGGGGGGGGGTGACCGTTTGTGATGGCTTGGCCTTGGCCATGGCCATCACAAACGGTTCCAATGGAACCGTTTGTGATGGCTTGGCCTTGGCCTGGCCGCTTCCTGGCCGTGGCCTGGCCGTGGCTGGCCGTGGCCGGGCCGCGGCCGGTGGCAGCCGGTCCGGGGACTGCCTGGGTACTTTGATTCATTCCGTGGCGCAAAATCACACATTATTTAATTCAATAATTATTCCGATATTATTGAATTACATTTTTGCAGTCTTAGAGCATTACATGCATCACACGCACATTTTTGCAGTCTTAGAATATTATTCCGATAACACACACATGATTAAATACATAATAATTAAGGATATCTCCCATGTCTCATTGCAAGGTAGGTGGTATGAAATGGGTCCCTGATGTCGAGCCCTATAAATCTGTCCACATAGTCTAGTGCATATATAAATGCACTATCTTTTGCCTTATATGGTGCATCACAGGTCTCACCATATATTTTCAACATGCCTTGCCTTGACGTCAATGTTACTGAAGATTGAAAACCACCTTGTACTCGACTGTCGTGCGGTGCAACGAATGAGTATCGCAGAGGTGGCATAATCTGACGCAACACTTCTCCCAAACCATACTCTATGTGTAGGCGGCCAGAATACAGTGTGTCCTATATATACAAGAGACATATGTAGAAAGATATAAATACATATGTAAGCAAAGGCATGATTTGCAATAAAAAATTAAAGAAATAGTAACTTACGAATTCCGTTTCATAAAGAGGCCACATCCTTTTTGGAACTTGTCTGACGTCTGGCTCATTGAGCTCGAGAGCCTTCATCTTCAAGAAACTATAGTCTGGAATACAACGGCCCGTATGAATTTCCAACTGTTCCACTGCCCTCCTCACGACATCGCGTGCAGCAACATATTCCTGCTGGTATGCTCCAGATTGGACGTGACAAATAACTGTATCACCAGGATTCGGGTCGCGCAAGGAACGCTCGTGGACTGCAAGAGAAACCACATACATCCCATTGTATAAGCCGCTGTTATGTCTCACTACCAAAGGACGGGTGCCACTGATGTGATTTATTACATCGTTGAACCATTGTATTACATCAATATGGTTTAAATACATCCCATTATGACATAATATTAACTAAGAATATCCTGACCGTCCATTGTTCTGGTCAGTACCAAAGGGCGGGTGCCACTGATGTGATGTATTACATCGTTGAACCATTGTATTACATCAATATCCTGTTTCACATATTAATTAAGAATATATCAACATTATGACATAATAATCAATAAAAGATTTTAGTCTTACTAGTATTAAATACATCATATGGTACCAGAGGAAAGTGGTTGTGAGGCTCGACAGGATCAAAGTTGATGAGGTCGTACTGGTCGGATACCGGGCCAGGAGGGTGGGCTGACGGTGGCGGGGGAAGGGACGGCAAAACATCGTGCATGTTGAGTCCACCACGTCTAGCTCTTTGGCGTTCCCGCCGTCGGCCGATCGTTCCTCTCCCACCTAGCCTTTTCCTAATAAATTATCTAGAATTAATAAACAAATCCATAAATCCATGTTGACTTGGCGGCATCATTAATTCAAGTGTTTAAAGGATGTCGATACAACAAGAATAACAAGTAATATCATTAATTCAAGTGTTTAAAGGATGTCGATACAACAAGAACAACAAGTAACCATCCGATCGATGCGATTGAGCTTCATGATCAGATGGTTACTGTTGTTCCTATAGTATCGATATCCTTGGTGAAGTTATGTTATTTGTACTCATCAGGTAATTTGGTGACCACACCGGGCGTGTTCAGCCACCATCATCTACTTACCTGGCTCTCCAACTTGCAGACCTACATAAATATCAAGATTTTCTATTAATATTTCTATATTATTATAGCGTTATCTTCATATGTAAACTATACATTTACTTAAAACTATCAGAAAAAATCATATATAACATTTACGAAAAATAAAACAACTCTAAAAACCTTAATCTGCTAATATATATATCATAAAGAATATGTCTACGTATATATTATACCTGCGTGTTGCCGTGCAGCCGGTCTTGCCTTGTGGGCGTGGTCGCACCCGCCTGTAAGAGGAGAGCCAGGTGCGTAGATGAGTGACAACGACCAGAGCGAGAGAGCGAGAGCAACGATATCGAAAGAAAGAGAGGAACCAGAGCGCGAGAGCGAGAGAGAGTCGCCGGGAGACGCTGCTATTTATGAACGAACGAGAGGAGACAGCCAGGGAACACATGGGCCCACATTAATCAAAACATTTGGCGTTAATGCATATCACAAACGGTTCTGGTTCAGAACCGTTTGTGATGTGAACTTTCACAAACGGTTCTGGTATAGAACCGTTTGTGATTGGCCCGCAATCATTGCTGCATGCAGCCACCGACAATTTTAATTTTTGATATCAAGATTTTATATAATTCATTGCAAAATCCATATAATTCAGAGAAAATCCATATAATTGATAGAAAATTCATATAATTAAGTACAAGACATGGTAAAATTCATAGAAAATTCATATAGCTCATAGAAAATTCATATAATTCATAGAAAATTCATATAATTCACACTGTGAACCATCTGCCGGATGCCTAAGCTTTCCTAGTTATAGATATTACATGATACACGTTTCAATTATTCAATTGACAATGATTGCCTCATCGTGATCAAGCCGCACGTATGCCGGTTCATCGCCATCTTGTTCTTCAAACACAGGAAGGTCGACATCCGGGCCAAGCGGAGGCATGTCGTGGAAGCCGTTCCCTTCTTCCTCGGTTCTATCTTCAACACCGACGATCTTCCTTTTTCCCTGGAGGACGACGTGCTTTCCATGATGAGCGAGGTCCATTGCATAGAAGACTTGCACTACATCCTTGGCCCAAACAAATGGTTCGTCTCTGTACCCGGTGTTTTTAAGATCGACGACAGTCATTCCATACTTGTCCTCGAAGACCCCCTTGGGAAGTCTGACCCACTGGCATCGGAATAGAGGGATCTTCAATCGTGGCCCGTAGTCTAGCTCCCATATCTCTTCAACAAAACCATAATATGACTGAATACGTTGATTGTTGTCATAAGCATCAATACGAACGCCGCTATTTTGGTTGACACTCTTTTCATCTTGCTTTCTCGTGTAGAATGTGTATGCATTTATGTCATATCCTTGGAACGTGGTCACTGTACTTGATGGTCCGATGACCAACAAATCGAGCTCACTACTCCCGGTTTCAGCGCCACACAATTTTAATCTCAACCAGTCGGCAAAGGTTTCTCTATGTCTTTTCTGGACCCAAGATCCTGACCGTCCACTGTTCTGGTCATGTAGTTCTTTCACGTGCATATCGATATATGGGGCAACTACGGACGCTTGTTGTAGAACAGTGTAATGTGCTTGCCTGAAAGCATCAATGTCTTTGACAAGTACCCGCCGTCGGCCGATCGTTCCTCTCCCACCTAGCCTTCCCTCATGACGTGATACAGGGACACCAACAGGTTGTAGATCCAAATAGTATGTGCAAAACTCAACCGCCTCCTCTGTCTCCCATCCAGCAGCCATGCAACCCTCTGGTCTGAATCTGTTTCTAACGTACTTCCGAAGAACACTCATTAACCTCTCGAAAGGAAACATCTGATGCAGAAACATTGGTCCAAGGGATTTTATCTGTGCGACCAAGTGAGTAAGCAGATGCACCGACATATCAAAAAATGTTGGTGGGAAATGCATCTCGAGCCTATTTATAGCATGGATCAGGTCTTCTTGAAGCTTGTCTAGCGTGGTCGGATCTATGACCTTATGCGAGATTGCATTGAAGAAAGAGCACAACTTAATGAGAGGATCTCGGACCTTAGTTGGGAGCACACCCCTTAGAGCAACTGGAAGCAGTTGGGTCATGATAACATGACAGTCGTGGGCCTTCAAGCAGCTCATGTTGAATTTTGTCTCTTTTTTGTTCACCAGCCTTCTAATGTTGGAAGAGTATCCGGTTGGCACTTTAAGTTCATCAAAGAATTTACAAATCTTCTTTTTCTCTTTGTCACCCAGTGTCCACGCAGCAACCGGAAGTTTCTTCTTCCCATCAGGTTGTATAATAGGGTGTAGTTCTGGCCTGACACCCATCTCTTCTAAGTCCTGTCGAGCTTCGAAGGAGTCTTTTCCTTTCCACTTGGCCTCCATTAACGTGCCGAGTGTGCTCTCAGCCACATTTTTAGTTAGGTGCATGCCATCCAATGCGTGCCGGACAGTCAAGATTTTCCAATAAGGAAGTCTCCAAAACAAAGAGTTCTTTTTCCATATGGAACCGGTTGGTGCGTGTACACTTCCTTTTCCCTTTCCAAAAACCACTTCAACTTTGCTCACTATTTTGTATATCTCACTCCCATTGCGGTACTTCGGAGGCAAGCGGTTATCAATTGTACCATCAAAGGATTTCTTGTTCCAACGATATGGGTGGTCTCGACGAAGGAACCTACGATGCCCCATGTAGACCATCTTCTTGCTTTTGTTGAACCATCTAGCGTCACTGTCATTGACACAAACCACACAACCATTATAGCCCTTTGTAACCTGGCCTGATAGGCAACCAAGGCCGGGTAGGTCAGTTATTGTTACGAACAACATTCCTTTTAATGTGAATTGTTCTGGCTTGTATTCATCCCAAACCTTCACACCTTCATTCCACAACGAAAGCAGGTCATCCACCAATGGCTCTAGATACACATCAATATCATTTCCAGGCTGCTTTGGCCCTTGGATCAGCAAAGGCATCATAATGTAGGTCCGCTTCATACACAACCAAGGGGGAAGGTTGTATATGCAAAGAGAGACGGGCCAGGTGCTGTGTTTGCTGCTAACCATGTTAAAAGGATTCATCCCATCTGTACTCAAGCCGAACCTAATGTTCCTGATCTCCTTTGAGAATGTTTTCTTGGAATGATAATCAATAGCCCTCCACTGTGAACCATCTGCTGGATGCCTAAGCTTTCCATCTTTCAGACGCTCTTCTGCATGCCAACGCATAAGCTTTGCCGTCTTTGGGCTAGCAAATAGCTGCTTCATCCGAGGAATTATGGGGAAATACCAGACGACCTTGGCGGGTGGCCTTTTATTCCTGTCACATGTCATATGTATAGCTGACTCGGACTTGTACCTCGAACTTTCGCACACTGGGCATGCATCCAAATCCTTATAGTCACCACGATACAGGATGCAATCTTTTGGACATGCATGGATTTTCTGTACCTCGAGCCCCATTGGACATATCATTTGCTTCGCCTCGTACGTGTTCTTAGGCAACCCATTCGGGCTTGGAAGCATCTTCCCCATAAGATCCAACAAACTGTCAAAGCCTGTGTCCGATAGGCCATTAGATGACTTCAAATCCAGTAGTAAGAGGTCAGCTTCAAGCTTGGACATGCTGCAGCCATGGTACAAAGGAGTTTTGGCATCCTACCTCATCTGCTCTAGCTTCTTTAAATTCTTCGCATCAAGGCATTCTGGCTCACATCATTGGAGCTGTCTCTTATACACATCTAGATGTGTATAAGAGACAGGTCAGCTTCAAGCTTGGACATGCTGCAGCCCTGGTACAAAGGAGTTTTGGCATCCTTTCTCATCTGTTCTAGCTTCTTCAGATTCTTCGCATCAAGGCATTCTGGCTCACCGTCACGTATCATCTGGTCAATGCCATCCACCACATCATCATCTACTAATGTGTCTGCAAAGTTATCCATGAATGATCCATGGTCGACATTTCCCGTATCATTTGGTTGTGTGGCTTCATTCTCACCTTCCTCCCCATGCTTGTTCCAAACCCTGTAGTTTGCCATGAAACCCCTACACAGCAAGTGGAGTAGGATCTGTTCGACATTTCGAAACTGCTTCTGGTTTTTGCAATCAACGCACGGACAAAATTGATATCCATCGCTTGTTTAGTACGACCTCGCAACATTCACAAAGGAGTCAACCCCGTTGACAAATGAGTCATTTGAACTGGCAACGTACATCCAACCTCGTTCATCCATCTATTACAAACAAAATGGGTTTGTCCTTAAACCAATATTCCAATAAAAATAATAATGCCAAATTATTTGCAAATCAATCGCACCAAGTGTTGCTAGATACAAACCTTGAGTCAAGGGAGAGAGTCAAATTGAGCCGAGGACCAAATTGAACAAAGTGGAGCCGAGGACAAAATTGATGAAGAAATTGATGACCAACGGCCTAGAGGCAAAAAAATCGAGTTTTCATCACATTCTTCTAAATTTTGCATCTATTCAAGCTTCAAGAAAGTAAGCAAAGCAAGTTAGATATTAACCTTGTTGGAATGGAGTGAGAGCTAACCATTTCGATAATCCATGAATAAATTGATGAAAATTGGGCTAAAGGAAAAAAGAAGATCTTTCATCACATTTGTCTCAATTTTGCAACCGTTCAAGCTCGTAGAAAGTAAGCAAAGCAAGTTAGATACTAACCTTGTTGGAATGGAGTGAGAGCTAACCATTTCGATAATCCATGAATAAATTGATGAAATTGGCCTAGAGGAAAAAAAGAGACATTTTATCACATTTGTCTCAATTTTGCAACCGTTCAAGCTCGTAGAAAGTAAGCAAAGCAAGTTAGATACTAACCTTGTTGGAATGGAGTGAGAGCTAACCATTTCGATAATCCATGAATAAATTGATGAAATTGGCCTAGAGGAAAAAAAGAGACATTTTATCACATTTGTCTCAATTTTGCAACCGTTCAAGCTCGTAGAAAGTAAGCAAAGCAAGTTAGATACTAACCTTGTTGGAATGGAGTGAGAGCTAACCATTTCGATAATCCATGAATAAATTGATGAAAATTGGCCTAGAGGAAAGAAAGAGACATTTCATCACATTTCACTCAATTTTGCAACAATTCAAGCTAAAGAATCATGGAAGAATGCCTATAATGTGTCCTCAAGCAAGTTATTAATGATCTACCTACTAAATTCGAGTTGCTCCATTGAATTTCATGAGAAATGAGCTCTAGAGAGGATGAAAGAGCCCCTCCATCATATTCATGTCAAATTTCAAATTTAGTGGTTCAAACAAGCTACAAATTGGAAGAGTTGAGTGTTACCAACCTCAAAAAAAGTTGATGGAGAGCTTTCTTCAAAAAACGTTACCTTTCTTGAGCAATTCGGTGAGAAATGGCCGCAACAATGGTGGAAGAAATGGTGGGCGTCGGGTTGGAGAAGAAGAGTGGGAGGGGGAAGTGGGGTTTTGTACTGTACGAGACATCACAAGCGGTTCCTAACAATAACCGTTTGTGATGCTGGTCCATCACAAATGGTTCGTGTTAGGAACCGTTTGTGATGTGCCTCTAGGCCATCACAAACGGTTCGTATTGCGAACCGTTTGTGATGGACCTCATCACAAACGGTTCCATGGCAGGTGGGACATGTAGCCGTTGGAACCGTTTGTGATGAGAGCATCACAAACGGTTTCTTGGAACAGTTTGTGATAAACCGTTTGTGATGAAGAGTTCTGTAGTAGTGTTGACCACAATGCATTGTTCTGTGTGGTTAGGTTTTTCTCAACTTGTCTACTATGAAAGAAAAAACCATTTATGGAGCACATGTTATACACCTGAAATCGACAATCTGGACCACGAGCTAGAGAGTATAGCATGCCATCTACTTTCCCCTCACCATGAAGTTTGTTGATCTGCACTAAAATTATATATGGAACATATGTTACAAGGGACATATATTAAGATTAAATATCATGAAATGAAATAAAAAGATAGCACTCATTGTATGCTCAAACCATGCTACGAATTTTTCCTTGTGCCCTCTTTCAGAATTCCGAGTTGGCTTTAGTCAATTCCGACTTATGTTTTCTGCAGTGAAAAGCATAATTAAAATGAATCTTATTATATAAGTTTACTAAAAATTAATCATATTCCACATGTAGCTTACTCTATCAATGGGACTCATCATAGTTGGATAATATGTAGCTCCCCATCTTCAGAAACTTAGAAGGAGATGTAGTTTCGGGTTGAGAAGTTCTCCTTTTCCTGTAATCCATGCTCCCAAAAACACTTAGACCAAATGGTGGTTCATCAACATCGCTATTTTCTTGACGCTCTTGGTTATTCAGCTTTGTACTAAAATCTTCAAAGAAATGAGAACATAATGTAAGGCACTCTTCTGAGATATATCCCTCTGCCATTGAACCTTCTGGACAAGCTTTGTTCCTCACATAACCTTTGAGGGTACGCAGGTACCTCTCAACTGGATACATCCATCTATAGGAAACAATGCCTCCAAGTTTATCCTCCCCAACAATATAACTGCTGGTAAGTGCATCATAACATCAAAAAATGTTGCAGGGAAAATCATCTCAAGGCGACAAAGTTTCTGTGCAATTTATTTCTTAGGTTTTTCAAGTTCCCTATCCTGAAGTTCCTCTGGACATACTGTGTTCAAAAACATGATAAGCTTAATGATTGCGATCACTACATCTAGTGGAAATATGTGGCGTGCCACCAATAATAAAAGTTTTTGTAATATAACATGGTAGTCATGACTTTTAAATCCAGTAACCTTACATCCATCGACATCAACACATCTCTTGATATGGGCGGCATACCCATCTGACATCTTAACATCTTCTAGAAAATTGCATAAAATTTCCTTCTCATTTTTACCTAAGGTGTACAACGTTGGTGGCAATGTGTATTTTCCTTTTTCTTTGAATGGATGTTGATCCTCCCTTATACCCAATTCTTGTAGATCAAGCCTTGCCTTCTCATTGTCCTTAGATTTACCTGCTAAACCAAGCAAAGTCCCTAGGAAGCTCTTACAGATATTCTTCTCAATATGCATCACATCTAGATTATGGCGTATAACTAATGATTTCCTGTAAGGAAGCTAAAAAACACTCTACTTCCTCCAATTGTGACATCTAACATCTTCATCACGCTGCTTTCTCTTCCCAGTAGTAGTTTTCCCGAAAGTGACTTGCTCAAAACTCTCTTTATTGTTACAATACTTCTTCGCCACTCGACGACACTGGAGCCTCCCTCGTTTCAACCATTTTCTTTGAATGGATGTTGTCAATACTATCGTTTCATCACAACACGTTATTGCTAGGAACTATATCAGCATCCAAAAGTTGCTAGTCATGTTAAATTAGCATATATTCTGTGGAGCCTCCCTTGTTTTGTCCATATTATTGAAACTATTAACCCTATAGCTAGATCAACTTTTGCATGCATTTTTTTCTTATAGTTTCAATAGCAAACCCTTATTGGCAACACTATCAGTTTGCGTGGCTATATCTATGAATCCTTTTGCAATACTTAATTTTCGTGTTGCTATAGCATAGAGTCTATGGCAAGAATTGATACTATCTGTGACAACGCTTTATTTTAGTTGCGATATTGTCCACTATTGCAACCATTGTACAAAATCTTGGCAATAAAGTCATTCTAACTAAAACGCAAACATTATCGCCATTATACATTCTACTTTTAATAGTACCCCCATTTGGTTGTCATATGTCACCCTATAGCAAGCAAACTTGACTAGTGTTTCAATAAACACTATGTATTGCAACTAATAACCTTGTTGTTGCGCTGAAATCTATGGCATTAGCTCAGCTCCCTTGTAGTGATGTAACTCCTCTGACATGGCTTGACGCCAATCAATTGCTACTTCTCTCCAATCTATGGGAACTTGCACTGACTGTAGTGAAGCTAGAAATGCTCTATGTTGTGGAGATAAAGAGGTGTGACAGTCCCTCAAATTAACTCGGTTCAACCGACACTTGACCTCGCCCCATTAGCGGTATCAAGGGTCATTTGCATTTTGAAACAAATTAATTTAGGAAGCTGACATATATATATATAATTACAAACCAATAAGTAAGAATATTTAGTTATTACATACCAAAGTTCAAAGAGTTTAAAGTGCTGAGGAAAAAGACAACCGAAAGCTAAACGATGATACGAGAACATCATATGGCAGTCCATCACGTGACATCAACAACTGTTGCCCTCTCACTAAGTGGACAACTTAAACTCAGACTTACCATCTAAAAGTGTACAAGGCCAAGTCAAGGCCACTACCTGCTCCTTGAGGCTAGTGTGTATTGGCGGTCGTTAAAACCCAAATCCAACCACCAATACTCGGGAGTAAAAGAGGCTTTATGCAACATTCCATGCACTTAGATTTATTTCTAATAAAGTTCCACAAGTTTTGGTGAGTTCTACTTGTGCAGGTAAAACAACGCGAAATACGCGCTATAGGGAGTGGAATCGACCGAATCGGCCGAATGACTCCGTTCGGCCCGTTACCCCCCTTGGCTGTACATGACACTGGGAGTCGTCCACGTCAGCGATATGACCAAGCAACAACAACACACGACACATGGACGACCACCACCTCATCCCGGCCAAAAGCCACATCACCTTGGGCCTGAACAACACGAAGACCAACAACAGAGGATAGCCTAGGGGTGTCCAGGAGCAGAGGCGGTGCAGGGGGCAGTCCTGGGTGAAGACATAGCTTTATCCTTGACCTCTGAGTACTAGCTCTTTAGCCACTGTATCTCTAACCCGAGTGACATAGACAGATAAAGTATCTAGAAATCCTCTATCTCTTCTCATTGGTCTACTCCAACTATCTACTCATTCTCTTTCTTACCTGAGCCCCCCTTGAGCTATGTGTCATGGTATACCCACTCCTATCCAATACCGTTATCCCCCGTCTTGTCTGGTCGAGTATCCTTCTCTAATAGTCTCGAATATTCGTTTACCGGTATTCTTGCCAAAGCTTCCCTGCGGAAATATAAATTACGATACCTCGGATTACTCTCTGGTGAAGTGCTACAACGGTAATTCTGTGCGCTTGCAGAATATTCACATATTTTATTAGCCATAAGGAAAACCACTGAAACAATCCTTATATCCACTGCCGAGATTCTTAATACTGATATTGGATCGTAAAAGTGCCAATAGTGTGTCAACTGAAAATCAAGCCACAAGCAAGACAGAGTATACGTACTAATACTTAGCAAGACTTAACCGACTTAAAAAAAGACAACAAAATACTCCTAAGATATGCAAGTCTTTTGGATCGAGGTTTGTCTTACCAAAGAGCATGGCATACTATCATTATCGCAGGTTTACCTTTGCAGCTGGTAGCGAGTCTGCACATCGCCAGGAGGAAGTTGAGTGGGAGAGCCTGACAGGCTAATGTAGAACCAATATTGATGCCAGTCACTGTCCCACTTGTTTTTTTTTTTGAACTGGCACCAATTCAAGCTTCTCATGCGCTTCGCTCACTCGCCGGGGTTGAAAGGTCAAACAACTGTATTGTGCATCCTAAAGCTCAAGGTCAGCTTCGAAGCTAACTTTCTTCTATAGATGATGAAGCTTATATAAACGACAGAAGGCGTCAACATCCAGTTCCACGCCTTGGCTACTGATGGTGAAGAAAAACTCCAACAACTAAGTAATGGAGTTCCGTATCAAATGATGAAGATTGGTCTGATACCGGTCCAAGATTCAATCAATGAGAGGATCCTAAGGCCAGACACAATGAAATCCTGAAAGACTACAGCTTCGTGAGCATGAGGAGTCAGGTACTCTTTGTTCTCGGGAGCCTGAGCTTGACCTTTCCGTAGATACACCTTGTCCTCATAGAAAGGAATCAGTAGAGGAGTCACGAAAGGTCTAAAATGAGTGTTTTTTTAGGAAAGCATTGCCTTTACTTTTCACAAATTTGGTCAAATCCACTTGAACATTAGTAAGGTCCGCCTCTTCAACATTTGCGAAGGAAGTTTCTTTATCTGAGTCACTAGAGCTAGCCGTGGCCTCACTTGTGCCCCTAGAAGCGGTGACTTGAGAAGCTTTTGGTGCTCTAAAATTGGCAGGAGCAGGTCGAATGGGAATTTCCCCCTCTTCAGTTTTTTCGATTAAACGAGAAATCTTCATAATGTGTGCCATGCTGAAAAGAGGGGGTCACACACTGAAGCTAAAGAGCAATAAGGAGGTATGGCAAGCAGAAAAATTAGTTAGAGGAACTTCACCAATGATCTTAGGCGGAAGAGCGGAGTCCAATGATGGCATGAATCTCGAGGCATTAGCTTTAGAAGGTCACCTTTGGCTCGTTGAACATCATGAATTGCGCTTGTGGGGGGGGGGGGACAAAGATAGAACTCATGAACCGACAACAGCGAGAGCCATAGAACACACATGTGGGATCGGAGAATTTGTTGGGTACCAGGTCACCTTTGATCGGGTTTGGCGCCCTAGAGCAAAACATGAGAGTGATGGACTCTAGGTGGAGTAAGATTGTCGAATGTCAAGAAAGTTCACTTTGGAGTCTCATATATAGGAAATCGAATGTAACAAGAAGTCCGCAATTAACGAAGTTTACGGGTGATCATCTTCGAGTTTGATAAAACTTTGAGGAGGTTAACTATCGAAGGTGCTGATGGACGTGTCATGCGAAGGAGGTAAGAAGGCCCGCTAAAGTTTAACAAAGGTAAGCCTAGGAGGTGTGATAAGCGTGATGAAGGAAGCAAAAGTCAAATTTTATTCTAGTAGCTGGTAGAATTACTTGTATGACAAGGTGTGGAGTTGTAATTTTGTGATGTAAATGAGTGTTAGGAGCAAGGGTGTTTTTGTACTACCCAGAGATATTGTAGCACTATATAATGGGGCCTTTTTCTGGAAAGGGGAGGTTCTCTTTGGAAGAAAGGGAGGAAGAGAGAAACGTTCATGACCTACATACGATCTACTGCTTGTTCTTTTACTGCTTGGTCCTGTTCATGATGGTTTATGTTTGCTTCCGTATGCCGTGTTTTTGTTTCCTATCTTGTTTGTGAAGTGCGTTAACCCTCCATAATATTGCTACTCGTTCTGTGGTGTTACATAAATGGCCACCAGGGGAATCTAGCCATTGCCCCCTGGGGCTATAAGAGCCTTTTAGTACCGGCTGGTGGTTCCAGCGGGCAATAACTCCACGAGCATGTGCTTCAAAACAGGTTATAATTGCATGCATTAGTACCGGTTAGAAAATGACCGGTACTGACGTACATGGACGAATGTGAAGTTTTTCAATAGTGTGTCATGTGGTCTAACTGCTTGCCCGTGGATACTATGACTATATGGTCTCATACACATGGATGCAGGGAAAGGGAAGGTTGAGCACAAATGAGAACTGTCTGAAGGTGGAGTCCGGAGCCCACATGAAAGTCTGATCAAGAACATACAAGGCCTGAAGGGCCGATGGTAATCTAGGATGATCAAGGAAGGGCGTGGTTACAGCTGAAACCAAAGAAGCCCAGTGCTAGTTTCATGATATATAAAAAATATTTGATCCTGAGAATCATATTAGTATCCATTAAAATAGTTTTACAAATCATATTTAGAACAATTGAGTATTTTTCTTATACCTGACTACGTTGTTTCTCTGCAAGCAAAACTATATATATCTGTAGTTTGTATGTTTTGGAGCAAATTGATTAATGAGATTTATAAAAAACGATAATGAGGATCGAAACATGATCAACCATTAATTCACTTGATCAAAACTCTATGGGTCTTTCCCAGAGCCTGGAAAACGTGGTGCAAATGCGCAAGCACATGGGTCTACGAAAGGGTAATTAGAAAACGAAAACTAATTTGAGGGTGCAACGACCATTGAAATATGTACGACCAAGTCTTTGGTCAAACCCCTGTTTTGTTCTGCAGAAACTATTTTTAGTTTGGTGACAAACAATAAAAATTAAGGATTCTTGAATGCATTTGATAAGTCCAGCAAAAACCGAGCAACGTGCAAAAACACAGAACTCTTGCTCTTTGTGCACCAACGACCTGTAACCTCAACCAAACCATGCAGAAACTGATCGCAGACAAAAAGAAGGAGCTTGTGCTGGTTTTAAATGTAGCATGTAGAATCACGTATACACTAAACATAACCATATTTTTTTCAATTTTGAGACATATTACACAGACTTATAAACGGTCACAAACACCGCTCGCTTACATATAGGTAATAACAAACAAATAGTAACTTTTGTGTAGTCAATCACCACCGTAGTCCATCGATGATGCCTACATAGCTTGTATAGATGCGGTAGGCGGTGAGACTCTTGGGCCCGGCGAGGCACGGTGGCCGCCTGACCCATAGATTGCTAACCGAGCATGCGCCATGTGCAAAGCCAGTGCGTTCCCAGTTCCTCGCATACCCAACTGTCCAGGTAAGTTAAATCTCCTCGACTTCGTTGTTTGGCAAGCCGGGTCATTCTCGGCTGGTTGTGATTTGTGAACAAGCTGGTTGTATTGGAGTAGCGTAATTATATATATAATAACTCATCTCTAGCTGGTTGTGAACAAGCTGGGTGTGGCGTCGTCCTTATATAGGTGTCCACCATATACATACAATGAACGGTTATTTATGGGCAATATATATATATATATATAATGACGAAAGGCTTGTGGCTAGTGCGGTGTTTCATATAATTGTCGTTTAGAGTTCAACATGTTGCTGAGAAAAACTATACGTAGTATTTACTATATGCACAAGTACGTGCAATACTCTTTTAACATCAAATGAATAGTAGTAATACGTACATCAGTAGGCCGCAGATAGGCAGCTAAGCTACACGTCAGCACGGGCATGAACTTGCATGAACTTAGGATCATTGCATAGAAACACGAAGGAAAGCAAGAACTGGCATGCACGTAAACCATTTTTGCTACTATGACGCAATCCTTTGCATGATTATAGGGACTACATCCTGAGAAAAATTGATGGAGTTGGCATCTCGAAAATTAACCTTACAAATCTCCATGCAGCAAAGCATGATATTTTTAACCTTACAAATCAAGCGTCCAGGTCTCCAGGAATTCATGATATTTTTCTTGTACATCTAGAATATCTAGCTACAAATATGGACTTTAAGTCTATATGAAACTCAAACGGCCAGTGGACAAACAGAGGACCCTTTGTTCATTAAAAAAACATCAGTACAGAGAAAAAGGAAGCAAACATCAAAACATCCTGTATAGCAGGATTTGGTCCTGGAGTAACACTCCATTTCATCAGGCTGCAAATCGGAATTCATAGTCCAAAAGGACTTGAACCGAACAGAAAGGCTGGAGGTGCCTTTCAGCTTGAAGCTAAATCCTGGTGCCTCCGAATCTCAGTATTTCCATGCTATCTTCTCGTCTATAAGGGACTAGGGGAATTTCAGTCATTTGTAACTGGTGCTTCTTATGTTTGTCGATAAGTACTGGCCAACCAATGACGCCTCTTGGAGATGAATATTGCTGTTTGTATCTCATGGTAAATATTTATCGGCGTCCATAACTTATCATTTATTGATGGAAGACACCTATGACGTATGATCTCATAAGTTACTGCATGATCAGAGCTTCTGTGAATGACTTACTACGGGAGATTGGGGAAAAGTCTGGAACTCAGTTGCTTCTTTTTGTCTCTTGATATATATACAAACACATCGACACTGCTCTTGGGCTCTAAGACCACGGGCATAATGAAATACTACACAGTTCAACACTCCGCCTCACGATGGGCGATGGATATCTTCCATTATCTCCATATTGTTACATGCTAACTCACAACCTTTCAGTCCTAAATCTTTCGTTAGACAATCACCCACGTGTTTCTCAGAAGTTAAATGACTCAACACTATAATACCATCATCTATCTTCTCCTTGATGAAAAATCGATGAATCTCAATATGCTTAGTTCTGTTTTGTTGAACTGGATTATTGGCTATGTTGATAGCTGCTTTGTTACCACAATACATTGTTAAAGGGCCTTTCCTCGACATCTTCAATTCAGATAGAAGGTAACTTACCTATAAGATCTCACACACCCACTTTTACATGGCTCATATTCAGCTTCAACAGTAGATCGAGATACAATAGGTTGTTTCTTGTTTCACCATGACATTAAACTTCCTCCAACAAACGCACAATAACCTGATGTCGATCTCCTATCATCGAGATTGCTAGCCCAATCGGCATCACTAGCTCTGAACATTAAGATGACCATAGCTTTTGAACATAAGTCCCGTTCCAGGACTACCTTTCAAATATCTGGGGATCTAGTTAACCGCATCCAAGTGTCCACTTCTAGGATCACGCATAACCAGTTCACAACACTCACAGCATATGAAATATCAGGTCTCGTATGAGATTAATAGATGGGTCTACCAACAAGTCTCTAATACCTCTCCTTGTTTACTAGTTCACCTAATTCTGCACATATCTTGTGGTTTGGATCAATAGGTGTTGAAGCAGGTCGGCACCCAATCATTCCAGTCTCACTAAGCAAGTCCAAAACATATTTTCTTTGTGAACGAATAATACCTGTTTGGGATCGAGCAATCTCAATACCAAGAAAATACCTGAGTTGACCAAGGTCTTTTACCTCAAATTGTTTACTTAGATTCTCCTTCAAACTTTTAATCTCCATCTAATCATCACCCATGATAATAATATCATCCACGTACACAGGCAATACTATGATCTTGCGCCATGAATGTCCGTAGAACAAGGTACGATCTCCATTACACTGTTTGTACCCCATGTCACATAATGCTCGTCTAAATCTATCAAAACCATGCTCGAGGAGAATGCCTCAAACCATATAAAGACTTATTCAGTTTGCACACCTTCCTAGTTTCTTCGGGTTTAGACCAAACAGGTGGAATCTCCATATATACTTCCTCCCTGCAAATCTCCATGCAGGAAAGCATTTTTGGCGTCCAACTAACGCAGAGGCCACCCAAAATTTGCTGCACTAGGCATCAATATTCTTATTGTGCTCATCGTTGCCACTGGTGCAAATGTCTGATCATAATCAATCCTATATGTTTGGCTAACTCTTCCGAGTACAAATCATCCAAACAATAATTTCTTATTGGCACTATCCGTATTCCTACAATATAAAAATAGAAACTATAACGGTTTTAGGGCTTTCACTACAACAAATATGTTAATCTATGACGAATTTTTCATGACATTTTTAAAGAACGTCATAAATGGTATTGCATCTATGACGTTTCTCTGTTTTTCATCATGGATGTTCATTGGTGGATATTTAAGCCCAAAATGCAGTGACGTTTTATAAAATTCGTCACAAACTAGTATTGCATCTATGACGTTTCTCTATTTTTCGTCATGGATGTGCATTGATGGATATTTAAGCCCAAAATACAGTGACGTTTTATAAAATTCGTCACGAACTAGTATTGCATCTATGACGTTTCTCTATTTTTCGTCATGGATGTGCATTGATGGATATTTAAGCCCAAAACACAGTCACGTTTTATAAAATTTGTCACAAACCAACCCAAAATATTGTAATAAAAAATTAAATAAAGGAAAAAACAGAAAAAGAATAGAAGCAAGAAATCAAGAAAAAAAAACCTGCAGATACCCTGGTTCGAACCGGAGACCTGAGACTTGAAGGGAGCACGCCTTGACACTGGACCACTTCGCGGTTTTGTCATGCTATGACATTTGACACTTTAATCTGTGGTAAAACGATATGGCTGTCCTGCAAATGTGGATCCATCTGTCAGTAATCGAGTGGTGAAATTAAAAATCAACAAAAAAAGATGACGCATGACGGAGTCGAACTGCATTCCGTTATTGCACTGCACCGTTTTTTAAGCAGGCCAAAAAAATATATTCCGTTATTGCACTGCACCGTTTTTTAAGCAGGCCAAAAAATATGTTGTGGCCGAAGGGGTTCGAAACCGCGACCTCGGGTTACAGTAGAAGGTACCTTACCACTACACCTCATGGTTGTTTGCGAAAGCTTAGGTACATCACAGTTATTATTAATTATTCATATCTTGGCATACGGCCGTGCGGGCGCCAGGCCAACAATGTAACGCCACATGGCGGCGCCTCGTTGCTGCCCAATGATATTGCACATGAACATTCACCTTTTTTCTTTTTAATCTGGAATTAAATTTTGTAATTGGTATTTATCCCTCATTATAACTCCAAATTTGATGATTTTTTCCCTGAATTTTTGTAAAATCACGTTCTTTCATCTAATGATCTTTTTGTATGTTAATTGCTAATTCTTGGATCTTTTATATATGGCATGGTTTTATCTACCAAGAAGAGAATAGAAAAAACATCTTTTTGCATGAGAATTGGTAATGTAACTTCACATTTGATAATATTATGGACAACAGAAGGTTGTGTCCAAATCTATGGTCCATACGACTTAAAAAATGTAATGAGATGTTGAAATCTTAAAGATTGACTTGAATTATAAGAAATTATGTGAGAGGTGTATCCAATTGTGAACAATATATGATCTTAGTTTACTAAAACTATCTAAATTTTTTATGCTAAGCTTATGAACAAAAAATATGTTGTTGTATCAATTTGTAGAATTTTTTTGATCAAATTTGGATATTATTGTAATTATCACGTGGTAATTTGGAGAAACAAGTTGAATTGTCCCAAGAAGACAGTTGCATTTTTCATCTATCTCTATGACATGGGATAGAATGGAACATATGAGACTAATTATAATTTGTGTGCAATTTTTTGGTATCTTATTATGTGCACATGTAGTTCAATTTGAAATTAATTTTGATAACCACATAAAATTCATTTAACATATAGAAAATAGTAAATGAATTCAAAAAAATTTGAAACTTATGCAAGTGAACTTATATATACTCTATTACATATGAAAAAGGGGTTGGTGTATATAAGATAATTATTTTTGTGTTCTACTCCACAATAGTGCAATAAAATGAAAAAGAAAAAGAAAAACGTTAAGCATCGGAAGGAAAAAAAAGAGGCCCATTTAGCCATTTCGGTCCAACTAGGCACCTAGCCCAACAAATCTTAGCCGTCCAATTTTGATTGTATGGCTCTGATCGAACCCCCTTGCTATAAAACAGTGCTTCCTGAACCCTAACGCATCCAATCATCCACTCCGCAGCGTTCCTCCCCTCTCTCTGCCGGACTCGTCTCCCTCCGCCGCCGCCGCCGCCTCCACCTCCCGCCATGCTCCCCCTCCTCGCTTCCCCCACCCGCTCTGGCGCTCCCTCTCCTCGCCTCCACCTCCCGCCGTGCTCCTCCTCCTCGCCTCTCCCGCCCGCTCCGGTCTAGGATCTAGGATTACCGACTAGAGGGGGGGTGAATAGGCGGTTTCAAAACTTCAAGCACAACACTAGGGAAATTTAATTAGAACCACAATGAGAATTAAATCTCTAGCTATTTCTATGCCTATGTTGATGTTTTGCAACCTAGGGTGACAAGAAAGTAGATCAATACTCTATGAAATAAACTTGCTCAAGGTAAGTAAACAAACTAAATAAGCAAGCTACAAGCACAAGGAGACACAAGAACTTATCCCGTGGTATCGATGACTTGCCGGTCACCCCTAATCCACGTTGAGATGGATTCAATGTTCAACCGCTCCTCTATCAAGTCTCCACTTGATGAATGAGCCGGTTAGAACCAAAGCACCGCTCCAAATCTCGATTCCACTAAAGTTGCTCTTCACCGCTCCGGCAAGGTGAGCACAAGAACCTCTCACAATCAATTTCCACGGCAACTTCACAATCTTCATGGCGTATTTGGTGACGGGTGAAGCAATGTCGTGCAAATAGATTACCAGTTGATATTAGCTCAAGAAAACCTAAGAATTCTGGCCGCAAAAAAGTTGAGGTGGATCTGTCACACATAGCAGCAATTCCCTTGAGTAAAAGGAGTACCATAAGGTCTTTAGCTGAAGCTGCAGGCATGACAAAATCCACAATGCATAATTTGTTCAAACATGGGTTACTAAGACGGCACTCGAACACACTAAAGCCTTATTTGAAGCAAGCAAATAAAAAAGAAAGGTTGTGGTGGTGTCTTTAAATGTTAGATCCAAGTACATTACAAACTGAACCAAAATTTATTGACATGGAAAACATCATCCACATAGACGAGAAGTGGTACAATGGCACAAAGAAGGACAAGACTTACTACCTGCTTCCACATGAGGAGGATCCATACAGGACTCTTATACACATCTAGATGTGTATAAGAGACAGA
>OAMR01000210.1:621426-632635 GCA_900205405.1 Echinochloa crus-galli | reverse complement strand
AATTGTTTGAACAATGGCGAATAGCTTTGCTCCTGTAGGGCTTCTGTAAATCTGCTAATTAGCATATGAATCAAGTGTAGAAAATTGCTCTGAATTCTTGTTACTGCATAATGCAATCTGGAGCATGGAACATCCCACGGGGTCCTATGGCTAATTCCTACACCCAGTGCTGTTGGAACATGTGGTTGCCATTCGCTGCCCAGTAAATCCATGATGGAATTCTGTGTTAGATGCCTGCTTTTGTGAGTGTTCCTGTTCTTCTGCCTCTTACCTCAGAATTGGGAAGGTTTGCATTGCCTGTTGGAGTGGTCAAATTTGATGTCCAGTCATGCAGACACAAAAGAATTTAACACAGTACTGCATGACTGGACATCAAATTTGACCACTCCAACAGGCAATGCAAACCTTCCCAATTCTGAGGTAAGAGGCAGAAGAACAGGAACACTCACAAAAGCAGGCATCTAACACAGAATTCCATCATGGATTTACTGGGCAGCGAATGGCAACCACATGTTCCAACAGCACTGGGTGTAGGAATTAGCCATAGGACCCCGCGGGATGTTCCATGCTCCAGATTGCATTATGCAGTAATAAAAATTCAGAGCAATTTTCTACACTTGATTCATATGCTAATTAGCAGATTTACAGAAGCCCTACAGGAGCAAAGCTATTCGCCATTGTTCAAACAATTCAGTACTTCTGAACGCTCTAAGAAACAGGCAGATATAAACATGCACGTAGCTTATGCGGAGGTAATCAGGTAGTGGTGAGTTGCCTGAAGTTCCTCCTATTTGCAGCTCCACCCCGGCTCCCTCCAATCACCTCTGCAGGAGGAAAAGACGCATGAAGAAAAGAAAACTTTGGAGGAAAGAAGTAAGAAAAACACCAGTGGAGCAGCGATTTCTTACCTCCTCGATCTTGTACGAGTCCAGATTGACGTCGGCAAGTGTATGATCTAGGATTACCGACTAGAGGGGGGGTGAATAGGCGGTTTCAAACTTCAATCACAACACTAGAGAAATTTAATTAGAACCACAAGGTGAATTAAATCTCTAGCTTTTCTAAGCCTATGTTGAGGGGTTTGCAACCTAGGATGACAAGTAATAATTCAACTTCTAGGTAAATAACTTGCACAAATGTAAATGCTCAAAGTGAAAGCAAGGATCAAACCACAAGTAAGAGACACAAATTTATCCCGTGGTGTCGATGACTTGCCGGTCACCCCTAGTCCACGTTGAGATGGATTCAATGTTCAACAGCTTCTCTATCAATGTCCATAAGGTGAATTAAATCTCTAGCTATTCTAAGCCTATGTTGAGGGGTTTGCAACCTAGGATGACAAGTAATAGTTCAACTTCTAGGTAAATAACTTGCACAAATGTAAATGCTCAAAGTGAAAGCAAGGATCAAACCACAAGTAAGAGACACAAATTTATCCCGTGGTGTCGATGACTTGCCGGTCACCCCTATTCCACGTTGAGATGGATTCAATGTTTAACCGCTTCTCTATCAAGACTCTCTTGATCTCTAAGCCGGTTAGAACCAATGAACCGCTCCAAATCTCGATTCCACTAGAGTTGCTCTTCACCACTCCGGCGAGGTGAGCACAAAGACCTCTCACACCAATCTTCCACGGTAACTTCACAATCTTCTTGAAGTGCTCGGTGGAAACATGAGCTCCAAGCCGTATAGGATGCGGCAACCTCCAAGAGTAACAAATCAACCACGAGCTCAATAAAATTCTAGTGCCACAATGATCAAATCCTTGATGCAATGCACTAGAAGCTCTCAATCTCACAAGGTAAATTGGTTCTTAAACTTTTGGCGAGGGTCAACTTCGTCCCTCAACTCTTAAAAATGCCGATTTAATCAGAAAGCACCTAAAAGACTGTCTCTTATACACATCTTTCGGATTTTTCACAGGATTTATCTTTTTCTTTTTAACACGAATTTCGCGGACCGTCCGCCAAGACCCCGCGGACCGTCCGCCCAGCCACGACTTGGCTGATTACCAGAAGATTTGCAAAGAGCCCATACCCAAGTTAGTCACCACATATTCTAAATGCACTACATGCAATTCAAAGACCATTGTGACACTAATATTTCATTGAACCAACACGATTGATCCCTCTTGATAGTACGGCTATCTAGCCTATCAACCCGGTCATATTTCATCCTCTAATCACCTCATGACCGGTCAAAAATAAAAGCCCTATCATATACCTTTGCCTTGAGCTTCCCATGATCCATAGCACACATGCTATTCACACATCAATATTTGAAGCTCGTTGCAACTCTTGGGACTAACCTATTCTCATATTCTCACATAAAATTGTTAGTCCACAAGTGTTGTCATTAATTACCAAAACACAATTAGGGGCCTAGATGCCTTCATCCGGCGCTCCCTCTCCTGGCCTCCACCTCCTGCCGTGCTCCCCCTCCTCGCCCTCTTCTGTCATGGAGATCCCGCGACCGCATCTGCTCGGCGTCCGTGGCCGGCGTGGATCTGTTGTGGTGACCCCGCACGCGCCAAGCGAGGACGAGCGCCGCCGGATCCATCCGCGCTGTCCTCGCCGCCGCCGTGCCGAACCAATAGGCCGCCGCCAACGTCGATGGCCTCAACATCGCGCGGATTCCGTCATGGAGACCCCACAACAGAGGCACGTCTGCTACCCCAGGGAGCGGCTCGCTCCTTGCTCTCCCGTCGGGGAGACGACCACCGAGCCGCCGCTGCACAGCAGGTACGGCCACACCTTCCCTCTCCCTTGTCCTCTATTGTCCCTCCCCTCTCCTTTCCCTAGCAACGCCATGACCTAATGGAGGGGATTTTTCTTTCTAGCGTCAGGACAGGAGATTTCCCTTGCAATCCGTGATTGAGTCAATTATCTCCATGAAGAAAGGTTTGAATCTCAATTGCTCATTACCCAAAGATTGCTACTACCTATGGATCTAGGACCCATGCGTGCTGATGAGTTGTAACAAATTGGTAGATATACTTGGGTTTGTTCACTTTGTCTAGACTTTGATTTAGATTTTGGAAGCACGCTCTCAATTATATGCTTGCTGAAAAGTAACTCAAGATTCATGTATTGACAACTATCTGCTTACTGAAAAGAGAATATATGTTAATTTAAAGTATGAGTTAATTGTTCTCTAGAGCTTGTGGCCGGTCGGGGGGTGAGTATATATAGCCCTCTCCTCAAAACTAGCCGTTGGGGAAAAACCCGTTCAGAAACGTGGCGGACCGTCCGCCAGGTCCACGCGGACCGTCCGCGTTCAAATTACAACGGCTATAACGCGCAGTCAAACGTGTGTCAGAAGTGAGGTCCGGCGGACCGTCCGCCAAGCGCCAAGACCGCGCGGACCGTCCGCAAGCATCACGGACTGTCCGCCAGGCAAGGCCGGACGGTCTTCCCCTCTGGAACCCCGGGAAACGTCTCTGTGTGATTTAATTCAGACCGTCCGCGAAGAGGACGCGGACCGTCCGCCAAGCCTTGCCGCTCAGCACACCAAGTCAGCGCACGTGGCCCCACATGTCAGCTTTTCTTTTTAACTCGAATTTCGCGGACCGTCCGCCAATACCCCGCGGACCGTCCGCCAGCCACGACTTGGCTGATTTTCCAGAAGATTTGCAATGAGCCCATACCCAAGTTAGTCACCACATATTCTAAATGCACTACATGCAATTCAAAGACCATTGTGGCACTAATATTTCATCGAACCAACGATGTTGATCCCTCTTGATAGTACGGCTATCTAGCCTATCAACCCGGTCATATTTCATCCTCTAATCACCTCATGACCGGTCAAAAATAAAAGCCCTATCATATACCTTTGCCTTGAGCTTCCCATGATCCATAGCACACATGCTATTCACACATCAATATTTGAAGCTCGTTGCAACTCTTGGGACTAACCTATTCTCATATTCTCACATAAAATTGTTAGTCCACAAGTGTTGTCATTAATTACCAAAACACAATTAGGGGCCTAGATGCCTTCATCCGGCGCTCCCTCTCCTGGCCTCCACCTCCTGCCGTGCTCCCCCTCCTCGCCCTCTTCTGTCATGGAGATCCCGCGACCGCATCTGCTCGGCGTCCGTGGCCGGCGTGGATCTGTTGTGGTGACCCCGCACGCGCCAAGCGAGGACGAGCGCCGCCGGATCCATCCGCGCTGTCCTCGCCGCCGCCGTGCCGAACCAATAGGCCGCCGCCAACGTCGATGGCCTCAACATCGCGCGGATTCCGTCATGGAGACCCCACAACAGAGGCACGTCTGCTACCCCAGGGAGCGGCTCGCTCCTTGCTCTCCCGTCGGGGAGACGACCACCGAGCCGCCGCTGCACAGCAGGTACGGCCACACCTTCCCTCTCCCTTGTCCTCTATTGTCCCTCCCCTCTCCTTTCCCTAGCAACGCCATGACCTAATGGAGGGGATTTTTCTTTCTAGCGTCAGGACAGGAGATTTCCCTTGCAATCCGTGATTGAGTCAATTATCTCCATGAAGAAAGGTTTGAATCTCAATTGCTCATTACCCAAAGATTGCTACTACCTATGGATCTAGGACCCATGCGTGCTGATGAGTTGTAACAAATTGGTAGATATACTTGGGTTTGTTCACTTTGTCTAGACTTTGATTTAGATTTTGGAAGCACGCTCTCAATTATATGCTTGCTGAAAAGTAACTCAAGATTCATGTATTGACAACTATCTGCTTACTGAAAAGAGAATATATGTTAATTTAAAGTATGAGTTAATTGTTCTCTAGAGCTTGTGGCCGGTCTCACAAATCATGCTTCCATTCATGCTGTTCTAGTTTGGTGCATGGGTCCTGTGCCACTGTATGGAGATGGTTTCAGTTGTGTCATGCAGTGCTGAAATTTATGTTTGTTTGACGTGTGAAATTTCTGTACCTGAATGTTTTAGTGAGATGAGTGCCCATATTTTTTAAGTAGGGGATTTGTTTCATAAATGAGTACAAAATAAACTGGAATGGTATATTTCTATGGGCAATTGTGCTGTATAAACTCTTTTTTATTGGTAATTTACTAGCTAACTAACGTCAGTGAAAGATATGAGAAAGCAATTAGTATTGATCTAGCTCATTATTCTGAATCTGATATGAGAAAGAGATTAGATAACTATAGTGTTGTCTATTCTGAATCTGATTGTTTCTTCATGTGCTACCTGCTTTGAGGCCTTAATACACATAAGTTCTGAAAATTGCCAAAGTATTATATTGTTATTTTGTTTGCAGTCCCGTGTTCATCAATAACAGGTGAAGTTATAGGTTGTATTTCTTCGTACCAGGATTATTTTTTTTCTTCTGTTGTATTTACAGATAGGCAAATGGAAGTGATGCAATGGCTATAATGGAGATGACAAGCTTTGGTTTGTGCTATGCTTCATGGGCTTAGTTTTCAGGTGAGTTTCGCACAAATCCTTATTCCTTCTGCCTAGATGTCCGATTCATGTGATATTACTTGTGCAGTGCATAGCTTTCTTGCTCTGAAAGTAATATAATGAGTATTTCTCTGAATTTTATGCTTATAGTTCAGTAGGTATTTGGCCAATAGTTCTCATCGCAAATATTGCATGCTGATAACTATTTGGCGGTGTGCTCTTTTCAGGTTGATATGCAGCAAGGAACAAACTGTTAGAAAAGATTTGTAGACTGAGATGCTCGGGAACAATCCATTAGAAGAGATCTAAATTTGAAGATGGCTACCAAGGGGCTGATCCATTACTTTTCTGAAATGTATACGTCTCATGTTTGATGTGATTTGTTGTACCTAATAACTCTGATACATGTATTGTATGTTATCTTGTGAACTGGTGTTGTCATTCTGAAAATGGGCTGAAAATATCAAAAATTTTATATGGGTTGTGTTTTGACAAAATAAATTGTTAGCTGGTAAAAAATTCTGGGCCAAATTCCCCCCATTTTGGGGGGCCCAGTTTGAATTAGGTCCTAATACAATGATGCCACGTCATTAAAATATCATGGCCATGTCAGCGCTAGATCAGTGGCCACACCAGTGACAGGTCAGCGTCCGGTCAGCGGCCATGTCAGCACCAGGTCAGCGCCCGGTCAGCGGTCACGTCAGCGGCCAGTCAGCAGCCACATCACTAACAATTATGACATGGCTATTCAATTTATGACGTTTATTTTCGTCACTAATACTGGGCTTGGGCTGGGCTATGCGGGCCTAGGGCTATTCTATGACGTTTCAAAAACGTCATAGATTGCTTCAATCTATGACGATTTTATAGGAACGTCACGCGGGTTAATCTGTGACGCTCAATACATGACGTAATTTAAAAACGTCATAAACAACACTTTGTGACGTTTTTTGAATGATCTGTGACGAAATTGTTATGTCATGGATTACGATGTTTTTTGTAGTTATTTGTACTTAATCAGTCAAACCAACTGAGAGAATTAAAGAAAACATCCATCTAATTTTTAACTTGATGGCTCATGTGCTGCAGTTATCCATGCATGCTTGCATGGCATCTAGTTCCGTGACAGGGAGCCGTGGTGCCGTGCTGAGGCAGTGGCCGGCGAGCTAAGGCCATTCCAGGCAGCGGTGATCTACGATTTTCAGAGTCGTGAAAAAGGAGTTAAGACAGAGAGACACGAGAAAAGACCGAGAGAAACGCAAGATGTTGTGTGTATCCAGTGTTGGAACAGAGGGTATCGGTTTCCTCTATTGCCGCGATGATTTCTTCATGGGCTTAAGTGAGCGTGGGCTGTTGTCTTGGACGTGGGGGGTACGGTGCAGCATAATGAACTGAGGGGGGGTGCGTGTAGGGTCAACATAGAAAAGTAGCAGCTGCACCCAAGGAAGTCTACTGAGCTACACCCCTAATTCAGGAATGGCACATACACTACGTGAAAAACTGCTATTTGTAACGGGCAATCCACCCGTTACCCTTTTTCCGTTACTAATAATCGGTCAAAAGTAATTACCAATAGCAGTCATTTGTAACGGGCCTTATGTTAATGCCTGTTACCAATAGCATTCATTGGTAACGGGCCTTATGTTAATTACCGTTACCAATAATTATATTTGGTAACGGACTACACAGACGCCCGTTACCAATGACAACATATAGGTAACGGGTCTTATGTTAATGCCCGTTACCAATGAGAGTTTAAAAAACAAAAAATATATAAATTGAAAATATGCTTGATCTTTTATTACATATATATGTACATATATCATTCTGTCACCTTAGA
Source organism: Echinochloa crus-galli (assembly GCA_900205405.1). Lineage (NCBI taxonomy): Eukaryota > Viridiplantae > Streptophyta > Magnoliopsida > Poales > Poaceae > Echinochloa > Echinochloa crus-galli. The sequence goes on along the minus strand of OAMR01000210.1, from coordinate 625,394 downwards.
AACGAATATTACAGAAACAAAATGAAGAACCCTAGCTAATCTGGTAGCATCAAACACATCTTTGGAGTGTGTCATCCATCAAGAACCGCAAGAGCAATGATCTGTTGAAAACAAATTAGACAACGTGAAGACAAATTATACTGATCTACACATTGATCTGTTCAAAACAATTTTTTTGGAACAATATGATTCTAATATGATGGTAGTCCAAATAAGAAGTCCAACTAGTCCAAAGCTTGGGGATGATTGTTGATACGATTCTAATACAACTATGTTAAAAAATTCAGGTTTTCATAAACTAGTCCAAAGGTTGGGGATGATTGTTGATACATACAGTCCTAAAAGACTATTTTGATTCAGGCAGAACAATTTATGAGACATACTAACAATTTAAACTATGGGAGATTTATGAGCTGTACCTGAGAATCACTGTATCCATCAGATGCTTCTTCAATGTTAAAGGAAACTCTGATGATCCTCTTTCCTTTTTTCTGCAAAATCAGATAATTCATATGTTACAAGAAGTGATTTGCCACAATCTGTCAACTTGCCAAAGAAGATACAGTAAAAACTAGTTGGAATACTTTGCAAACCACTTTACAGTATGGAGCATGCTAGTAAGCTAGAATAATTGAACACCAATAGTTACACAAAACATAACCGCACAGAAGATTTCATTAAACACATGCCCTAAAAAGTTGTCTGAAATAACAAATAACACCCATACCAATTTCTTTTTTTTCAAATGAATCAGTAAAATAAGTTATCTGAAATAACAAATAACACACATACCAATTTCATGCCATTACCTAGGTTATATTGGCAATATAGAATATACATTTTTTTCTTTTGCTACTATTGCTAAAACTGAGGTAGCATCATTACTGAGACCATTAAGCACCCATTAAGCGCATCATTACTGGAGTCAATAACGAGAACTTACACCTTTCTCTAGCTTTAAAAGATAATATCTGAGCAATCATCATCTGTCTGCGTTCCTCAGCTTCCCTGATTGAGTAAGATTCAAGATTCAAAGTCAACTATTCTAAAAAAAAGATTCAAAGTCAAATCAACATTCCCCCAGTCTAACAGAGCAGAACTTTAGATGATGAGCTATAACATTCTGGGGAAGATAGTGGAGGAATGGACCATACTGTTTTGCCTTTTCTTGAGCTTTTTGTTGGCCTGCATTTTGCTGATTTGCCTAATAAGAAGCACACATTAGATAAAAAAAGTCAGTTCACTGAAGAGCACCAAGAACTAGCCCTCGTATTAGCAATGGAGATCCAAACATGGCTGATTCAATTTAAGTCATGCAGCTTGGTATCTTCTTACCCCACCGCACTATGCCATTATCTCTTGCATCCTCCTCTGCCTGGTGGCTTCCAACAGAAGAAGTCACCCAAAAATCATATGGCTATGGATAGAAGCAAACTGTTCCCACTTGAGCCATAGATAAAGCCAATCAAACAAATTAACTAATACAGAATTATGTCAATAGTTCCTTTAGCTCTTATGGCGTCATGTTTACTGGTACACCATGGCAATTGATGCTGAGATAAAATGACAGAGAAGGCTATTTTTTAGTAGCCATAGCAGAAACTTTCTAAGATAAAGGAAGACAAACTCCTTGAAGGCACACAAAGCAAGTTACATGTTCCCATTAATAATTTTCTCAAAGGAAGACAAACTACTTGAAAGCACACAAAATATTTGTGTTTTAGATGTGTCCTTCGGGTTGAATAAACTTGTTTGCAATCACAAAGGAATAAGCAAATTTGCGCTGATGTGGAACCTGAACTATGAATATATTTGTGAAGGAGGAACATCCTTTTCAAACTGCAGCTATATTACTGCAGGTGAAGAGTAGAGAATACGTTCTTTTCCTTGCTCAGCGCTGTGGGGCTGTCGTGAGCGGCTTGCTTGACCGCTGCTGGCCTGCTGCACACACGCATGATGCAGCCGCTTTGCTTGACGGCTGCACACCGGCCGGCGTACGTGAGCAACGCAACAAGAAGCCAGCAAAGAAGTCGGGGAAGGCGACGTACCATTGGTAGATCGGGTGCATACTTCCACAGCATGGCCCTCGTGCTCGCCATCGAGGAGCCTGACCGCCGCGTGGTCGAACGCCAGTGGCTCGGTTGCGTCACCATCCGTGCCCCCTCGGCACGCCGCCGACGCCTCGAGGAAGATCCACGCGGTCCGGCCGTCGACCACAGCGGGGTGCATCGTGACCCCGAGCCCCAGCCCGCCACGCAGCCAAGTGACCTGCACAGCTCGTGGACGAGATCTGGGAGGAGAGGAACGAGAAGGGTGGACGGATTGGAAGTGTGGAGGGGCTGAGGCACTGAGGGCCGCTCCCGCTGCTGCTCGCCGCGGCGACGACGGAGGAGGAAGGGGATGGTTCTGGCGCCCTCAGATCTGGATCTCGCCTCTCCCTCGCGCCCTCGACCTCGGTGGGCAGGAGCACGCGGTGCGAGGGAGGGAGTGAGTGAGGAGGCGGCACGGTGAGGAGGAAGGGGATGAGGCGCCGGCGCCAGTGGGGTGAGTCGGCGGGGAGCGGGAGCGAGAGCGAGAGGGGGGCGCCGGGCGGGGATGGAAGGAGCGAGAGGGTGGGGAGCGGGAGGATAGCGTCGACGGAACTTAAGCGCATTTGATAGTTTTTTCGGATCCGCGGTATGAGTATAAGTAACGAGTCTCATTAGTGTCCGTTACCGGTTGACATTGGTAACAGACTTTATTGATGCCCGTTACCAATGTGTTGGTATTGGTAACGGGTTTTGTAGTGGTGAAATCCTGTTATGTTTATTGGTAACGGTTGTTGTTTGACGCCCGTTACTGATGAGATACTTGTAACGGACTTTATATACCCGTTACCAATGACGCGTTACCTATTTGAGGCTTTCACGTAGTGATACCAGCCTGCATGCACACGTACGTAAAACACATGCAATCAGGCTAGCTAACTCCCTTCCCTTTCCTTCCCCGATTGTCTATGAGCCTAGCTAATTCACAAGAGGCTCAATCTCTTTAGCATGTAAATATTTGAAACAAAAACACGTCAAACACATTACGGTCAAAAACACGGCGCACTTCCAGGAAAGGCCGAAGCCAGCTTTATATATAAAGCATCCCCAAAGGATACTGGGATTACCAGTTTACAATAGAGCACATACCACGAGACGGCAGAATCCAACGGATCCATAAAAGGACTCTCTAGGCCTCTCGCCAGAGATAGAAAACACTACTCTAAACGACCAACCTAAAGGGCCGAGAAACCAAAGCAACATCTGTCGGACCCGACCATCTGCGGAGTCTAAGACTCCAACACCAACGGCTACGAGAAGAGCTCCAAACAACGCCTTCAGGAAGGCAAAGGCGCGCTGCGCCAACGTTTGGTTTTCACCACGGAGAGCTTCCACGAACCGCCGTCGCACGAGACCCTGCAGACAACGCCCTCAAGAGGGAGTGCAATACGCCGTTGCCCAACCCGACAATGGAGTTGAAGCTTACGCTTGCGGGTCACCGCCCGACGAGCCGAAAGCACCTGTACCGTTCCACTCGCTTCCATCCATCGCCCACCATTGCAGCCGCCGAAGCTCACCATTGGATCCCATATGCACCTGCACGACAACACCCGACCCTTCGGGAAGATTTGGGACCCTCGATTGGTCCCAAAGCTTCTGTCGTCCCCTCACGGAACGGCACCGTGCCTCGCAGAGTGGGCTCAAAGACATGAATCCAGCGGTGGTGACTTGACGGCGCTCCGGGGACGGCTTCGTCGGCAACGTGAAGACAGGAGGCGGTACCGCCGGCCATGGAGGAGCCGTAGGATGGAGCCAGGGCGAAGACCGATGCCTCCCAACGCTGCCACCATCGGAGAGACGCCAGGCCCGCCCCGGCCCCGACCGGGGGCACTGGCCAGACGAGCCCGCGAGGCTGGTCTTAAAAGATTCGTCTCGTCGTGT
>OAMR01000210.1:575100-591280 GCA_900205405.1 Echinochloa crus-galli | reverse complement strand
TTTTTTTGGGATATATGAGGGTCTATCTATCGGTGTCTAACGATGGAATAAAAGTCAAACTACTGCGAAAACGGTCCTCATTTCATTATTAGATAGAGAGTACAGATAACATATTGATTGTTAGTTCCAACAAATTATTATGCAGAGCATGAACTTGATGGTATTGCGTATTGCCTTTGGTCAAGTAGCCGGATCCGGGCCGCCAGCGCTCGGGGCGGCGCGTTGGCCGCGCGCTCGCGAGGGGACCTGTGCGGCGTCGCTCCGGCCGCCAGGGCGGCGTGCTTCTTGTGCGCGGCCCGGCGCGGCTGGGGGGCGTTCGCCGCTTGTGCGGTGGCGCCGGCTTCGTCGCGTGCGGCTGGATCTGGGGTGCCGGCCCCCGGATCTGGGCGGCTCCTGTGGCTGGCCGCGGTGCAGTGGTCGTCGGGGATGCCTAGGACGGGCGGATCTGTGGAGGGCGCCTCTGGATCCGCGTCCTGGCAGGTGGCCGCATCCCTTCGCGATCTGATCCAAAGCTTTCATCGCTTCGCGTCGCTCCCCACGAGGGCAATCTAAACGGATTTCGCTAGCTGTCGTGCAGCTGCCTTCTCACGGGTTGGTGCCGTCCCTTTACCGGCGGAACCTTGCTTCGAGTGGCGGTATTCGTCGACGGTGGCCGGTGTGTGTCTTTTCTTGCGATGGCAGCGTCCAGTGGCTGTACGAAGATACTAGGGTCCTTCAGGGTGGGCGAACTATGGTGACGGTGGTGGCGGCGATCTGGGAGAAATCCTTGTCTGGCCTGTTGTGCCGGACCGGTGGCTGTGTTGTGTTTGTGACACACACCTTGTTGAAGGCGCTGCTGAAGTCGTTGGTCAGACCGTCCCCTGTTGCGCCCGTGGTTGATCAATAAATGGGTGAAAACCTAGCCTAGTTTCTCCAGGCCAGCGGCGGCAGTGCAGGCGCGTCGTCGAAGTTCTTGGTTGTCAAGACCGTGTGGACACTATGTTTGGTATTCAGCGCTGGGCGAAGGAGGCATTGGATGGCGTAACAGTTCGGAGGTTGGTTAGCATTACTGCACCAAGTCTTCGTCTTGTTGCCTTCGAAGAAACATCAATGGTGGTTGGTGTCCAGCGTTTTCAGTTCTTTGTAAGGTCTGGTAAACGTGTTATAGCGATCTTAGTGGTCGTGTAGGACTACTGGACCCTATGATGAGATGTAATTTCCTTATTTTGTTTGGCCGTAGCCGTTCTGGTCAAGGCCGGGTAATACATTATCCATTATCTAAAAAAGCATTTACTCTTGTCGCCATTGCCTTTGCCGGCCTCGATTTCATCTCTGCCACGGCAAACCACCTCCACGCCGGTGAACACGGAACCTCATGGTCTCGAAGAACTGGGCGACGCAGAACTTGCCGGAGCCGAGGCTGACGACCTGGGGCTCGGCCACCTCGACCTTGTGCCGGCTCTAGGTCCCGGCAGTCATCGTGCACGTAGGAACACAGCCATTGTCTGTCCTCACCTGTGAAGGGGTCAGTGGAGGTGCAGAGGCGGTAATCGTCCTAATCGTAACATCTCAGGAAGCCAAGCCAGACGCCGAGCTCCCTGTCGTGCTCGATCTTGCCGGCGAACGGCACGACCCAGTCGCCGGCCTTGCTCCACGTGCGGCTCGCCGTGTCGAAGCAGTAGGTCCCCTGGCCTTCCGTGGACACGCACATCACGTCGGCGGCGGTGCCGATGCGCGCGTAGGAGATGACACTCGTGTCATTGTAGCTGCCGGCGCCGTCGTCACGGATGTAGGGCAGCGGCGGGAGGTCCTCGTGGTGCCAGCGGTGGTCGCGATGAACCAAGGCCTCGAAGTAGAAGCTGCCCCACACCGGCCTGTAATCCATGGCATACACGGCGCAGCCTAGGAGAAGGGCCGTCGCATGGGGCTTTAGGACGCCAAGAAGTCTGCTGCTACTGTATTTATGCTGAACTGCAAACGAAATCCAAGTCCCTCCCGCTCCCTCTCGTGCAGCAATATTCTTCGATTGGAACTCGAGAATGGCGTACGGGGAGACAATGACGTCAGCTAAAGGTGTGATGACGTCAGCGACGTACCGCTGAATCAATCCTTGCTTTATAATTAAGTAGAGATTAGGTAACCAATCTTTGCAAAGTCTTATTCGATTCTTTTAATTCCTGCAAAGTCTAATTCAATCTCTTTATTTCTGCAAGGTACAATTCAATCTTTTTTCCTTTTTGTAAATATAATCTTGTAGCTGGAGTTTTCCGATTGTTCTCTCGATCATGGTAGAGGCTGACCTGCCGTACGCGGCAAGGAGTGGATTGGGCCTTGCCAGACGGACGAAAAACTTATTGAGGAAAGACCAGAAGAGACGGGGCCCTATGGGTTTTTTTGAAAAAAAACAATATCTAATAAAAGGATTGTAGGTCAATTAGTAAAATTTTAGGGTCTTTATTGTAAATTTATGACGTACCGCTGAATCAATCCTTGCTTTATAATTAGGTAGAGATAGGTTGGACAAACATTTAGCTTCCATAACTCATCCTTAACGGCAAGGGCATGCTTTTGGTGCATGGTGTGGGGATGCTTATGATGAACTCTGAATGCTAACCACCGTTGTCACTTATGATCTACCAAGCAAGCCCCGGTTAAATGTTGATTCTTGTAACAAATGCGCATGAGATTTCCTACAGAAGTAAGCTCTAATTGATCAATATTAATTGTCGAGGTATATAGTGAGGTGTATGTTTAATTTCTTTTCTTATACTCGCATTGAATGGCTTACCAACTGAATATATGGTCATGTTCGTTGGTGTAAACGCGGGTCCATCTACTTGAGTTGCGTCAATATAGTATGCACTTGTATAACAAACATACTGTATATACTAATATTAGTACCATTTAAGATGATATGCAACATGAGACGGAACATTTTCTTAATAATAATATGCTCTTCGTAGAACTGTGGAATTCCTATTTGATCGCTATTTATTTATTTATTTATTTATTTATTTATTTATTTATTTATTAATAGCACCAATGTACGGCGATCGATGTGTATCTTGGTTTGTTTACCCACACACCGGATGTTTTGTCAAAGTCCAAACAGAACAATTGTGAACGTAGGGGCTTTGCTAAGGTACTCTAGAATGAATATGGACCCTTGATCTTACAATGTATTACCTCCTAAGAGGTAATATATTAATTAATAAAAAAAAGTCCATATTACTCCCTCCAACTATAGACAAAGTTTACATAACCCCCTAAACTATAAAACCGTTTACTTAACCCCTTGAGTTTCAAAAACTAGTTTATTTTTCACCTTTAGCATACAGTAAAACTGGTTTTAGCAACGTAGATAGTGGTTTCGTTTGTTTTGATGACCGAAATAGCCACATCATCAATCATTTTTTCACATGTGCCTGGCTACGCCTTCTCTCTTCTCTTTCTCTACCTGGCAGCTGTCGCCACTTTCCTCTGAATCTCTCCGTGCTAGCAAGCACGAGCTCCAAAGCCAAGCATTAGGAGCAAACAGAACAATTGTGAATGTGAGCAAACATTATTAGCTAGCATGCTTTCTTGAGTTTGCCTCAACGTACTAGGTAGTATTAATTAGCGTGCCATGCCGTTGCAAAGCATTAGAGGCACATAAGACTTGGTCTTCTTGGTTAAGTGTGTCATCCAAATAAATCTTAAGGAACTTTGGAAGAGCAACTTGGAACACGATGACATAAACAAAGAACCAAGCCAGACACCAGAGCTCCACCATTTCAAAAAAAAAAGGCAGCGAAATTCGAGTTGGAGAGTACTCCAACTTGGGTGGTTATATAGGCTGCACGACCACACCTCTCAACCTAACCAGTTGAGCTAGGCTCAATTCATATAGCTCCATGCAAGCCGTGTCTCCAGGAGCCAACAATAATTCAGGGACCAGCCTTGAGCAGCAGCAGCCATGCATTTTCGGGTGTCCATAATCCGCTGTTATAATAAACTTTCATCCATTAGCACTTGGATGCAAACAGAGTCTTAATAAACATATTCAGTGGCACATCGTTCTTTTGATCGATTGCTAAGCATGGTCTGAACTCTAGAGTCTCTCTTGCTTCAAGACTTAGCCAGATAGAGTCTTGGAAACCAAAGGATTCTGGTGACCCTCGAAGTCCAGAACTCCAGATGCCTCCCAATCTCATACCATGTACACGTCAGTGATGCTTCCTTTGTTTGTCAATGAATAATAAGAAAAGCTATTTGGGCTGTCATATTGGACTTGTACACTCTTTGTAAGAAGATATATAGATAGGTTGGAGAAACATTTAGGCGTCCACACAACTCATCCTTATCAACAATGGTTTTGTGGGATATAAGGTGGGTGCGCTTTTCATGATCTCCGAACAACAACCACAGTTGTGTATTATGATCTACCAAGCACTAGTTAAATGTGTTGCAACAAATGAGCGAGAGATTTCTTCCTACAATCGTAAACTCCTAACTGATAGCTATTTATCGCGCGCCAACGTATCTTTCTGTTCTTATAATCGCATTGATTGGTTTTACCAACCAAGAATGGTCGTGTTCATTGCGTGTGAACGTGAGAAAACATCTGCTTCAGTTTGCTTCAACATGATGCTACCTAGTATTAGTGCCGTGCGTTTGAAAAGTATTAGAGGCACATAAGATCGACTACTCATCGTGCATGGGCAAGTGTGTCATTCAAAGGAATCTTGAGGAACTTGGAAGAGAAAATTGGCAACACAATGATGTGCACAAATTCAGCAGGCCAGGCACCAAAACCAGAGCCCCAGCGCCGTTCAATAATTCAATGGCCAGAGTTCGAAACCCAGCAGCCAGGTCTGCAGGAGCCAAATTCAATGGCCATCCCTGACGAGCAGCAACAGCCAAGCATTCTGTGACTGTCCATAGACCGCTAAGTTATATTTGTCGCTTCCAAAATTAAACATCGGCTAATCTTAGCACTTTTTATAGGCCCGTCTGGTTTCCACCAAGTTCATCTTCCATCAAGCTTGCAGGACGTTCAGTTTTGGTACAGGAGAGATGGCGCTGTCTCACCGCATGGCCGCACCCGTCCTCTTCATCGTCCTCCTCCTCGTCGCCACAGGTGACCATCATCAGTTCTTGGTGTCGATCAATATGTGTTTGTCAACAGATATACACCAAAGCTAACCATCAGTTTTAATTTGTACGTACGTTGCAATTGCAATGGGATGAAATAAAATGTGATGCTCGTCGCCATGCATGTGTACTGCTGCAGAGACGGCGACGGCGAGGGTCGTCTCCGAGGAGAAGCACTGCCTGTCGCAGAGCCACACCTTCAAGGGCATGTGCTTCAGCAGCGAGAACTGCGCATCCGTGTGCAAGACCGAGAAGTTCCCCGGCGGCGAGTGCCAGCTTCGTGGCGCCTCGCGGAAGTGCTTCTGCAAGGTGGTCTGCTAGCTACTGCACGCCGCTCATCATCTACCGAGCCGTGTCCATTAATTGCATCTTTGGTCATATATACTCATATGCCAGCTTTTAAAATTTATTTGTTCGTCGTACGTGATAGCCGAGTGTTCGTCCGTGCTGTCTCTCTGTCGGTGCACCAATTGCTTCTTTCCTAGAATGAATAATCTCGTTACTAGATATTCTTTATTTGGGCGAAACATCGCGTGATGTACGTATTCTTCTGCATCCATAGGTAGTATTGTAAGTTTGGCTGAATGTATGCACAAGCAGGTTCTGATCTTCTTCTATACCCCGAACCTGAATGTGTCAAAGCGATCTTATAATGATCACCATTATTGTTCCTGAAGTTCATATTTCGTGTCAACAAGCAGCTTCTGATTTAACAGAATGGGACTAATCTAATTTAACATGAATAGAATTCTGTTACTATGGCATGTTCATCATGTTCTTATAATCGACAGACGAGTACAGATAATCTAAGTTTCATTGATGAGTACAGAGGATGGAAAGAGAGCCCATTAAAAAGTAACATTAGATAAGAGCATCTTCAAGAGCTCTTTTATTTGCTTTTAAAAAGTAAATAGATAATATGATTTGCACACAGAGCAACATCATTCATCCATTGACCATCCAACGATTGGGCGTCGATTGACAAATACTAAAATCTCGGTCGTTTAATGTCTAGCAATTCTCAAAAAAGAATCCAACAGATAGGCTAACCGGCTCGCTATTGGCGCCCGTCACCTCGCTATTTTCCCCCCAGCACCGCACGCTCGCCATCGCTAGGGATGAAAACAAAAATGATAATTCCAAATTATCGGGAATCGTTTTCGAAATTTTACCAGTTTTGAAGGCAAATCGAAAACGATTGTAATGAGATTCTTATATTTGAAAAAAATCCTATATTGACAATTGTAATGAGATTCTTGTCATTTGAACCTATGCTTTGAACCTTTTACTATAGGAGTGATGCGTGCTGCTGAGACTATTTTCCCTGATGCAAATGTGAACAGCAGTTCTTTACCATGGTACAATGAGCTTTCAGAATGTGCAAGAGGTCTTTCTGACAAACCAAGGATGGGACATGCACTTCTGTTACTACAAGATTTTGCCCCTTTTTAAATGGTAAAAAATCGTGGCAATAGGACCTAATTTGTGGCAATAGCTACATATTGCCACGATATCAGGTTCGTTGCATGTCGTTGCAAGTGCGAGCGTGGTTTAAAGTTTAGGCAATGATTTATCGTTTTGTTGTAATAGATATAGCTATTGCCATGAAATGACACGTTGCATTAGATAGTATCTGCAATGACCGATGTTGTGGCAACACTATGTATAACCACGTACTTAGGCATTGCATTACACATTACTTACAACAAATTTACACCGTAGCAATTGCGTCTATTGCCACGCAAAAAATTTGTTGCGATTGATTCTTTTACCACGCTTATATTTCGTTGTGATTGGTTCTTTTGCCATACAAATATATCGTTGTGATTGGTTCTTTTGCCACACAAATATTTCGCTGCAGTTGACTCTATTTGCCTCGCGACTGTTTCATTGCAATCGATTATATTGCCTTACAAAAACATCGTTGTAAAATGCCTATAATGCATCGAAAAAATTTTGTTGCAATTAGCTGTCTAGCAACGTGAATATTTCGTTGCAATCAACCTTTTACTGTAACCAAATTTTGTTGCAATTTTGTGATAAAGGATATTACATTTGATATTTCATTAATATATTGTTCTTAAAAAACATTAATATCAAAAAATTAATTTATTCGCAGGACTACAAGATCATTCCATTAAGCTTTACGTCACTGAAATAGGCACATCAACATTTAAAATGTGACAATCCTTTCAAGTAATATGTACAATGAGATAATACTGCCTATACTAGAACAATGTCTCTGAACTATCAGAACACTGGATAGATTGACATCATTGCATTCTTGATTGATTTCAGCATGCGCATTTCATGTCTCTGATCGCCCCACTCGAATTGTATCATCCTGCTAAATAAGATTAAAGGTCTACTAGTGACTTTTTTTTGGACCCTTTAGTCTCGGGACTAGGGACTAAAGGTCTCTTTTAGTCCCAGTTGTGCGCGTCCTTAGTACCAGGGCCGTTGTCCCGTTGAGAAACTGGGACAAGATGCCTCTTTTTTTCTACTAGTGATTGCTTACATTTTCCTGATTTTCGATCCGTTTTTACGTCCTTTGGCCAGCTAGCTTGTGGTTAAAACACGCAGTACCGTAAGATCATCTAACTTACCATATCACAACCATTCATGATTGGTGCTCCATCCATCGTTAAATATACAGGAATAGATGTTTGGTTCAAGAACATATCTGTTTTTATGTTTGTTCTTTTTCAGGATTCATCATTTTCGCAGGAGCTTCTAAGTCCTGATTCGAATGCTTTTATTATTTGCCCATTCTACAAACAATTTTCGATCCCAGAGTTCTAATCTATTTGCATATTTTCTGGAGTTACTTTTGTTGCGTCAGATTTGATCAATATCACTAAAGATAAAGCAACCAAAGCTACTGATGGAGCTGATAAATATGAAGGTTTGGTCTCACTGGGGTTCATTAGGAGTTTTATGTCATTAAATATGCTGATGTATAATAGGAGAGAATAAGGAAGAGTTTCATGGTACATGAGATGGGTTTCATTACCATGGAACTCTTTTAGCTCATTTACTTTCTGATCTAGGTAACTGTGTAGTGAAACTGTGTACTGAAATTGACCTTATTAAGTGCATCTTTCAGGCGTCAACTTCACTCCAAAAGGGAATTCCCATACCTTTTGATATAGACGCTACGTAATATCAGCACATAAATAATATTGACACAGGTGCTCTTGGACATCATGGAAAATGGAGCAACCGGTGTTCAAAACTAATGTCAATATAAAATGAGCATTAATTCTGCTCAGAGGCCATGTAAAATGAACTTCATTTCTATTAGGAGATTATATGGTATCCGTGTAGCATCACACATGTGTACCATTCCTTGAACGAAATGTGGTTCCCGTTTGGGTTCCCTCGCTAATAAACTAATACATGTGGGCCTCTGTTATCCTTTTGAGTTATGTCTACCAATTATAATAGGCATCATTTGTGGAGAGATTAACTTCATGAGAAGCAAACATGTTTTGACATATTCAGGATGCCAAATAAAACTTAATGTTAGAGGTTCAAAGGGACACCATCTGCATATCCCAACCTGAATTACATAGAACTGATTGAGGGGTGGAGTTACCGCCACGTGTACCCCATGTCATCCTGCAACAAGAATTTCCCATGCATCCCATTCTTTTGACGAGCGCCATTTTTCAAGATCCAAATTATCAAGAACCATCTAGATATCCCAAAATTTAAAATTATTAGAATGGCATGCATACTTGAATTCTTGTATCAAAGGCCCTGAGGAACTGTGCATATTGATCTTGGTCATCGATAGGGAAATGGAAAGGCTCACAACAAGTCCCACGTCATACATGCAAACCACATTAGTGCCACAGTATATGGTGAGAGAACTCAGGCTCTTTGTATTCAGGTTCGGATACAATATCGTGCTTAATGACTTTTGAGATCGAAGTGCTTTCAAGGTACAAGCATCGCGTTCAACAGTTGTTCCACACGAACCCATCATCCTAATGTCTCCCATGCCAAGTGCACATCATATATTATTAGCATAATCAGTTTTCCAATCCCCCTGAACTTTGCTGCAAGTAGGACACTACACATGTTGTAGAACTCTGTATGCGAGCTTTCTATGTAGCTTTGAGCTACTGGTTGCTCATAGGATACTTATCATCAACTTATATCGTGAGTTTTTTTTTTGAAAAGGGAAGTTGTATTGATCTTAGATAATTACATCAAGATGATACAATTATATAAGATCCAACCCGGCCTCTATATAACCAAGATGCACACAGCCAATGAAAAAGAAACAAAAAATGAGAGCACCATGACCTAGCAAACTACCACAAGCGTCTTCATCTTCATCCGCTTCACAAACTAAAGCAACACTTGGACTATGGAGTAGGCTCCCGATACAACGCCTCCAACGAGGAAACGGCACGTGCACGTGCTGACATTGTAATGACCCAACCAATTAAGACCAGATCAAATGTTTTCACAAGGGAGTAATTCATCTTAATCCAACCAATGCCTTCAACAAGGTCACTGTCAGGTTCTACCAATTAAGGTCAGACCTAGGAATTTCTTCCCGGAACCGGTGAATTAGTAACAATTACCACCATGACCAAGTCACACGTGTTGCTTCCCCCTTCTTACCAGGCCAATGCTTCCAAATAGACCAGCCATGACCCACTTTAAACGGCCACGACCTCCAAATCCGGCAGACCATCTGAATTCTTAACCTGAGATACCATGCTGCAAAGTAGCCGCTGGATACCCGTGCATAATCCACCAGGAATAAATTACAGATGGAATCCGTCTTCGAGTAAGAGAATCCGCGAATGAAGCCAAGGTGACTCATATCTCTTGATCTATATGAAAAGAAAAGGCGAAATTGAAGATGTCATCACCAGATGTAGTTGCAAAGTCCGGAGCTAGTCCCTCCACCATCAAGGCCGAAGGCGCATCTGCCGGAGGAGAATCTTGCGAGTTGGTCCATCTATAACTCACAACTGTACTCCCAGTCGAATATCTGTAAAGTGATGACACACAAATAAGACTCTAGGTATTTAAGGGCCCAAAGTTTCATATGAAGGCCTCAATTTAAGTAGGTTTTTTCTCGATATTGATTTGGTGGTTCTTACACAGTTTACGCAAGCAAAAATCCAAACTACAGTGAAAAATAATCTACTTCGTTTAATAGAAAATTATGATATACTTTGATAGCTTGCACTCCATCACGTTATTATCTGCCAACTTTTTTATTTGCGGAACCAATTTAGTATGTTCAATAAGTGCTCTACGAAAAAATGAACTCCCACATATGTGTAGAAGGCTCAGAAGGGCGCAACGCACTTGCTAGATCTCGTTACAGCTAACACCCATCCTATTAAATCCTGATAATTAGGAGACAAGTAGAATATACATGCATATCTAAAGACACCACACTACCAGAGAGACCATACATATCGACCCAAACATGCCAGGTCGAAGTGCACCATTGCGTTAAGTGCATTTGCACCGGTGTCTTCTACTGATAAAGAGTACACCGGTACATTAAATTAAACGTGCCGGCCTAATTTTAAACATGTGGAGATAAATTTATATTTCTACTGATGTACTATTGGACCGATACGTTTCTATATTTTATCGTGTTGGTATAATTTTTCATCGATTAGACCCTCGAATTCAATAGTCAACACACGTGAAGTCATGTGTCTGCCCCACGCAGCATGTGGCCTTCTCCAATGCAAGGTTGTAAAATTGAGAAACAGCCCACAAAGTTAAAGTGCCTCGACTATCCAAGTTATAAATGCGTACTCTTTGATCTCATTTTGGTTTGCATGGTCTCTTTGCTCTCGATCTACACAGTACACTCGATCTCGCCACAAGTCTCTCGTGTAATGGCGACAGGGGCGGAGCTGCCCATTGCTGTCGGGGTCAGCAGACCCCGATGGATTTGTGTAAAATCAGTGTTAATCACTGTTCAACATTGTTTTTTAAAACAAAGACCCCGGTGCGAAACATGAATGACCCCGATGTCATTTTTGTCTAGCTTCGCCCCTGAATGGCGAGTGTCTGCGTTGCGCATGGGCTCGGGAGGTACAACAACTAGAAGATCGCCAAGTACGCCGATGTTGGGGGAAAAGACTTCAAGGTCTTCCTCAAGCTCGATGATCTAGCCAACGTCGAGTAGCTCGACAGCCACTTTTTGGAAGTGGTGGAATGAGCTTATTGACTTCGAGCGGGTCTGAGAGCTAAAAATTATTCTCGATATGTATTGCTGCATCGAGAGGGCAGGCCGCCCTCGGCAACTATTGTAATTGGTTTTAATTAGTACCTAAACAATATCTGTTAATGTTAATATATATGTACATACTATTTTTAATTTCCATCTCTGATAATATTTACGTTTTGTTGCATTTTACAAAACTTCTTTAAGTTTTTAAATAAAATGAATATTCTTCACGGATTAATTCTAGGCCGTTGAGAATGTATATGCTTATTAAAATCAGTTTGTGCGTTACGCTTGTATTTCCTTCTGAGCCTTCTACATATGTGGGATTTGAATTTTTCGTAGAGAACTTATGAACACTAAATTTGTTCCACCAATCAAAAAGTTGTCAGATAACGTGATGGAGTGGAAGCTATCAAAGTATATCACAATTCTGTAGTTCTGATTTTTGGATGGGTAAATTTTAAGTTTCATCAATAATATATTTTATTATAGAAAAAAATTATAACCCCTGAACTATTAGTGTTGGTCTATTTCACTCCAAACCTACAAGACCGGCTATTTTACCCCTTGAATTATCCAAAACCGTGTAAATAACCTCCTAAGGCGGTTGTACCTATCTGGCATTACACATGGATGTGAAGTGGCATTACCGACGTGGCATTACCACTACATGTAGTAGATTATTTTTCTATTAAATGAAGTAGATTATCTTTCACTTTAGTTCTGGTTTTTGCTTTCATAAACTGTGTAAATTTCATCAAATTAATCATAATATTTTAGTATAGTTTACAACCTCCAAATCAATATCGAGAAAAAACCTACTTAAATTGAGGCCTTCGTAGGAAACTTTGGGCCCTTAAATACCCGGAGTCTTATTTATGTGCGACCACTTTACAGATATTTTGGACTGGGAGTACAGTTGTGAGTTATAGTTAGCATGGGCAGAAAGGAGGGGGAAGAGGGTTTTTAGGCCGAGGTGGGTTGGGTCCAGGTGGCCGGGGAGATTGTTTGGGGCCAAGAATGGCCTCGTTCCTATGGGTCTTACGATTAGGTTTTATTATAGAAAAGACAAGAGGAGAAAGGTGGAAAGGAAAAATGGGGCAAAGCACTATTAAAAATTTTAGCCCACCTAATACCAGAAGTATTTATATCACTCTAATGAGAGACTACTCGAGCTTTATAAAAGATTTGAAATCCACACTTTTTTCAATAAAAGAACATAATGCAAGAGCATGAATGCATCAACCACATTATATAACCTATATTAATTTAATTATATTTAGAAAATAAATTTTATTTTAAATAGTTATATCTTCTAATTAATTGTAACATTTTTTTATAGAACTTTTAAACCTAGCAAAATTTAAAACTAGGATATTTATAATTAGAGAGTTTTTAGTGCTACATAGGCCTATAGAGAGATTGCAAAGTGAAGTTTTATTGTGTTTGGTTCAAGGAGTTAATCATCCTTGTAAGTCATTGCACTAGAACCTTGGAGTCTTGAGTGGCTCTTTGGTGAATCTTCGACCCTCCGATTTGGTGTGGAGCAACGTCAACGACCGTGTATGGGGACGAGGAGACCCCTTCCTCCATGGAGAAGCTCCATGTACATGTCGGTGTGCTAGCACGGTGCAGTCGGCTAGGGTTTAGGTGTGGCCTGGTGGCATCGGCGACATCTAGGCCGAGGTTATGGCATGGTGGAAGGCTCGTCCCTAGCACTCGGCGACATATTTTATAGAGCGTGCTAATGTGTTTCCATGATGTAGGCCCATTAGCACTCTAATCCCTCATACATCAGTAAGCTTTGGGCATTTGATCCGAATTATTTATTATTGCCTCTTGGGTACATTACCAACATTTCTCTCCTTCCACATGAACTGGAACACCAAGATTACTGCAGAGTCAAAGGCTTTGAGCAACTGTGCATATTGATCTTTGGCACATATAGGGCAATGGAACAGGTTCAAGTCCCACATCATACAACAAACCTCATGAGTGCCACATGATATGGTGAGGGAACTAAGGCATCACCAAGTAGAGGATGCAGCTTTGGCACTTTGTATTTAGGCTCGAGTATGATTTTGTGCCGAATCACATTTCAGTACTCTTTTCAAAGGCACAAGCATAGCATCCATGACGTGTTCTACTTTAACCCAACATCCTAATGTCTCCCATGCCAAGTTCACATATCCCCTCCAGCTTCGCTGCTACTACTCCACTACACATGATGTACAACTTGATGCTTGCAGCATACTTGTTATCAACATATAGAGTGAGTTCTTGGTGCATCTATAACTCACAACTGTACTCTCAGACAAATCTCTACCTAATATTAAAGGAAGGATTGTTTGGTTAGTCGCTCTCATAATGCCGACAAGTGGGCCTCACGTGCCTATCTCCACAATCATGTCCATCAATAGAGACCAAGTACAAGTACAATACAAGCCTAAGAAAAAAGAAGAAAGAAATCAAGATGGATCAGGACCCGATAAATCTCTCTACCTTGTCATCAATTTCTTTTTTACATCTTTACCATATGTTTTTGCCAGTCTCCATGTATGTGTTGCACCTAGTCTCCCAGGTACAACATGTGACCCAGGTGATAGGGACCACATACTATAACAGAGGATAGACAACATATATCTCCTCTCTATCCCCTCACCTCACTAACACCCATGGCATCCAGTCAAGTTTTCAGCTTGCATGCCTGCATGCAACATGCTTTCTAATTTGTTGAAAATAATTATTTACTGGAATATCAAACTTGTTGATGGTTGTTACAATTCAACTGCTAATACTTCTATGCACAACTGAAGATCTATAAAAAAAATTAAGAACTATTATAAATATATTTTCTAAAAAATTATAGTTCAATGAGTGGGGTTTTAATATAAAAATAAACACAAATCCAGATTTGCCATCATCATTCTTTCTCGCACATATGGACGAGGTGGAAGGTAAGAGAGGGAAACAAAGCTAGGGTTCTAGGAGACATCATGACATTGTGGTTTCTGTATCTAAATTAGATGTGGTGCGATCGTTACATCTTTATTCGACATCTAAGATTGCCCCGTGACATTGGTTAGACCTATGAGAGCTGTGTCTGTACGTGAAATGTAGCCATTTGTATTCTATTATTAAAAAAACTCGACCACGGGAGGAGACTCCACCGGGGCTTTGTTCTAAGAAGACATGCTTTGAACCCGGGTCGGGACGAAAGTTTCAACGACTTCTGGAGTTCAATGCTCTAACCGGTCCACTGCAAGAAGCTAGGCATTTGTATTCTATTATTAAGTTCAAGATTACATAGTAGTTAAATGAAACGTTCATTTTAACCTTTTTAGTACACAAACAAATACATGAAAGACCAAAACTACGTGTAATATTTGCAGTACTAAAACCAATGTCCATAGCAATGGGAAAATTTGCCAGTATCTGTAAAGTGGTGACACATCCAAAACAACTGGACCATGTGGTCGGAGACTCCCACCAGACATTTTTCTAAGAAGGTGCCGTGTTTCGAACCCAGGTCGGAACAGGAGTTTCATCGCTCTAACCGGTCCACCGTGAGAAGCTTGGCACATATAGAAGGCTCTAGGTATATTTAAGGGCCCAAAATTCGCTATCAATATTATAAGGCCTTGATTTTGTTAGGTTTTCTCAATATTGATATGGTAGGTTGTAAACAGAGCTAAAAATTTAAAGATTATTGTAATGGAACTTACACAGCTTACACAAGCAAAAATAAGAACTACAGTGAAAAACAATCTACTTCAGTTAATAGACATTATGATATACTTTGATAACTTGCACTCGATAGGTTATTTGACAACTTTTTGATTGGTGGAACCAATTTCTGTTCATAAATTCTCTACAAAAAATTGAAATGCCACACATGTAGATTCCTCGGAATAAGAAACACAAGGGCAGAACACACTTGCTAGATTGTTACAGCTAACACCATCCTATTAAATCCTGACAACTAGGGGGTAATATACATTTCATATTCAAGAACAGCATCTGATCCATTGATCCCATCTGACAGATCGAAGAAACTACAGTAGGATAATTCTTATGTGGTCGCATAATTATACACAGAGCTGCGGGTAGGTGATGAACACTTGACAGGGAGTGACTACATCACATTTCCTTAAAGATTCGCTAAATTCCTTAATTCCAAACATCTGCAATTGTAGATCCAGTGTACTTTTCTTAGCTTTCTTGAGCACACATGTACCTATTCCAGCAAAATGTGAATTAAATACATCAAAAATAGTAGGAATGTTCTGCAGAAACGTTTGTGCTGTGAATATGGCTTTGACATCATTTGATAGTTGTACAGCAACAAAGATGTACACCACGGTTTAAGTTTATAGATCCTGACACACCTTGAGAGTCCATATGGCAGAAAATAAATTTGGGTGCTTAAGCAGAGAGGAAAGAAGAGCTTCCACCATGTTAGTAGTCAGATTAAAATAAAATAAGAACAGCAAGCAAAACAGAGCAGGCATAACAAATGCTTTACATGGGAAAACCCTCATGATGAGGTAATATAATACCTTATTTTGGAGACATAAAATAGTTTTCCAAATCGGAACTAGCAAGTTTCCACAAGGAGCTTATGATAACATATCACTCTGGAATGCCCAAATCCACAAACAATATTTTATAAACTTTCTTTTGAATTGTGAAGGATTTATTATATTTCACAATGTTTTGTTTTGTTTTTAATCTGTAAATAAACTGAATATTTTTAATATCTGGATATGCTGAATTAATGAAATGATGGTACTTTATTTAAATTAAAATGGGTTCGATTAGACACATGATTGAACACCTAGTAGTAGG
>OAMR01000210.1:556170-574810 GCA_900205405.1 Echinochloa crus-galli | reverse complement strand
CCCGCAGCCGCCTCCTCGCCCCGCGCCACCTCCCCTCCCCACGGCCGCCTCCCCGCTCTACGTCGCCGCCTCCCCTCTCCCTCCGCCTCCTTGGAGCGGCGGGTGCTGTTCGCCGAGGCGAGCCGGGACGTCGTCGCCTTCCTCCACTCCCTCCTCGTCTCCCCCACCACCTCGCTCCGGCTCGAGGACCTCAAGGTGTTCAACGCCGCGACCACCCGCCGGCCGCCGTCGCCCGGGCCCGGGCAGCAGCAGGCCCGCCGCTTCTTCCTCTGTGGGGGCGACAAGCGCGGCACTGGGTGCGCCCGAGGCCGGCGGTCTGGGTAGGAGATCGAGCCGAAATGTCTCCGCCTCATCAGGAAGCTCACCGGGCTCCCGACGTTCGCAGTCAGTCCCCTCATCGGCGGCGGCCAGACACCTTCGGATGACAAGGACGAGGACGTGTGCATCAAGTTCCTGGACTCCAACCCACCAGCGGATCTGGGCCGCGGCAGCGCAGGGCCTGTGCGGCGGTGGCCCGGCGGCGCGTGGGGCTCCGTCCCAGGCCGGCTTCTCCCTCCCCTGTGGGCGTGGAACGGCGGCGCGGCGGAGGCGATGGCGCGACGGCGCCAACCGGCTTCTCCGCCCTCCTCCTCCTCCCTTCTCCCTCCCCTGCGGCGGTGGCCCAGCGGCGCGAGCAGGAGGCCGCGCGAGGGGCGGCGGCCGGCGGTGGCTTGCGCGGGGCCATGGCGTGTCGGCGGAGGCCGTGGCTACGGCGGCGGCCGGATTGCTCTCTCTCTCTCTCCTAGTCTCCTTCGCCCTGCCGGCCGGGCGGTTGGGACGGCGCGCCGACGCCGTGGGCCCCACGCCATGGTGGCTGGTGGCGTACGACGCCATGAATGGCGTACGACGCCATGAATGGCGTACGCGCGATGTTTAGCGATGGCATGCAGTATGCTGCTGCAGCCCAAAAACGAAAAACATGTACGCCATATCCTACGTGGACGTTTGCTCTCTTCCGCACCCCACTGCGGACAGCCTTATAGTATTAGACACTTAGGCTGTTCGCACTGGGGCTCCTGCACCGTTCCTGCAGGAACGTTTTACAGGAAAATAGCCTGCAGCGGGCTCCTGGAGAGCCTCCCCTACAGCAGCGGACGCCCCTGCCTCCCCAAAACTCAGAGGAGGCAGCGGAGCTCCCCTATGCTGCCACCGTGGAGGCGGCCCCCTACAGCCCAACAGCTCTGCTCCTCCGTCGCCCGGAGTCCGCCCGATTCGCCGCTGCTGCGCGCCGCCGCCCGCCCCCGCCGCTGCGTCGCGCGGTCGTCCACCTCCTCGCCGCCGGCCACTGGAGGCCGCTCGCCATCGCCGCTCCGCCCGCCGGTCGCCACTGGAGGCCGCTCGCCGTCGCCCGCCACTAATGGCCGCTCGCCGTCGCCGCTCCGCCCGCCGTCTGCCACTGGAGACCGCTCGCCGTCGCCCACCACCGCTGCAGGAGCCAAGTCGCTGAGCTGGGCCGCAGCGCAGATCCGGCCGAGGATGGGCTCGCCGCGCCGGAGCCATCACCTCCGCGCCGCTCGGTCGTCGCTGCCGCACCGCGTCACCGCGCTCCTCCTCGGCCGCGGGGGAGAGGGGGCGAGGCGTTGCTGCACCGCGTCGCCGCCCTCCGCCGCTCCGCCCGCCGTACGCCACTGGAGGCCGCTCGCCGTCGCCCACCACCGCTGCAGGAGCCGGAGTCGCTGAGCTGGGCCGCAGCGCAGATCCGGCCGAGGATGGGCTCGCAGCGCCGGAGCCATCACGTCCGCGCCGCTCGGTCGTCGCTGCCGCACCGCGTCACCGCGCTCCACCGCGTGGGAGAGGGGACGAGGCGCTGCTGCACCGCGTCGCCGCCCTCCACCTCCCGCGCGCGAGCTCGCGCGCTCCGCCAGGCTCCGCCCGGCGTACTCCATGGCGGCGTCGAGGAGCGCAGTAGCGGAGCTCGACGAGGAACACGAGTGCGAACAGCCTTAGATCGGATCTTATCATGTATCTTCATTGGTGTATCGCTATTGCCAGCACTGAGATCCGAGCTGGAGGTCTTTCTGTATCATGTCACATCAATGAAACAGTTCTTTCAATACCGCAACAGCATCTTCCCATTTAAAAGCGAGTACAGTTCAGCCTTTATGTCATATCACTGTTGATGAACCATAAAAATTCATATACGGATGTTATACTTGCACGATAGATGGCTTGCATCTCGGAACAGCTTTGATGGTCCGGATTGAATCTTCCACGAGTGCCCAGTGTTACAATGATTTTTCGTTGGATTACTGTCTCAGTATGGCTGCCTTGGCTTCGTTTGATTAAAAAAAAATCAGATCAAGAGGATGTTTTCAAAGAGCGCTGACAAAACGATAAAACGATAGAAAGCTTCATTTCTTAAAGAAAGGAAAAACTGGCAGTCCAAAGTTAACCACGTCGCTCGTCAGTTGCTTTCGAGGACGAAACGGAAGATCGCCATTATAAGAGCAACTCCAGCAGCTTTTGTAAAACTAGTAGATTAGCTAAAAATAAAAAAAATTAGATCCAACAGACTTTCCAAAATCATCTGCTCGCTATCTCACTAGCTATTCGGCTCCCTCCATTCGGCATCTTTCGCGACTCCCCCACGCTCGCCACTCCAACCCCGCTACCCCCCTCCCGCATCTCGCGCGCCTTCCCCGTCCCCGCCCGACGAAGGCCTCGGTGTCCTACCCCCCTCCCTCCCCCACTCGCCATGGCGCTGCTCGCCCGAGACTCGCCGGCAGCGGGCCACTGCCACTACACCGCCGCCGCCGCTCGTCGAGCCCGCCGGCACCGCGCCGCTGCCGCTCCGCCGAGCCCTGCCGGCACGGACGAGGAGGACGGGGAAATCGAGCTGCCGCTCTGCTCGGACCGCCTACAGCTGGAGGACCATGATGACCGTGGGGGTGGGCATCAGTGCGCCGACGAGTGGAGGCTGGGAGCAGGTCAGCGGAGGGATGAGGAGGAGTTGGAGGCCCGCGGTCAGGAGCTTGGAGTGGGAGGTGCTGCTCGCGGCCAACAGCCTCGGAGCTCCGTGCGGCTCCTCACCTCCCCAGCGCGCGGCCAAGTCCGGCGGCGGCGCGGCCTAGCAGCCCGTGCGGCTCCCGTGGTGGCTCCACCCTCCGTCGCCACTCCATCCGCCGCGCCGCTCCGCCGCTTCACCCGCCGCCCGACCGCAGCTCCACCCTCCGCCGTCGCTCAACCCTCTGCTGCTCCACCCTGCGCCGCTTCACCCTCCGCCGCCGCACCGTCCGTCGCCGCTCCACCCGCCGCCGCGGCTCCACCCTCCGGCGCCGCTCCATCCTGCCGCTTCACCCGCCGCTCGCCCGCTCCAGGGGCAACATTGCAAGGATTGAAATCTTTCTAGGGTGCTAAGCGCATAAAACGAGGGACCTGTTTGTAAGGATCGAAATTGTTGGTTTTCAAGTGGACTTCATTCTAATTTTACAATCTTGAAATTTAGCTAGGCTGTTGGTTTCCCAACATTTAGGAGGCTATCTATTTTTTTACAGGATTAGAAAAATCTTCAAATTTAGCTAAGAGAATGGCTAGTCTGTTGAAGTTGCTCTAAGCCGCGTCTTCATTGTGGCTGCAGAACAATAGGCCCCCAAACTTCATCAATCCCTCGCCGCTCCTCTCCAAATTCCGGCCAGATCCGCGGCCCGTTCCCCGTCTGGCCTGGCCTCAATGGAAGCCAAGAGGGAGAGGACATTCCCCACCGCGCCTCCGCCGCCGGCATCCGCTTCCGCGATCTCCGCTGTCCTCGGCGACGACGACCTACTCCGCGAGATCCTGCTCTGCCTCGGCTTCCCCACCACCCTCGTCCGCGCCGCCCTCGTCTCCAAGCGCTGGCTCCGCCACGCCTCCGACCCCGCCTTCCTCCGCCGCTTCCGCGACCGCCACCCGCCCGCGCTCCTCGGCTTCTACGTCAGGGAACTGGGCGCGCGGGCCCCGCAGTTCGTGCCGATCTCAGAAGCCCCCGAGCTCGCCACCGCAGTCCGCCGCGCGAGCGCCGCCGCGGAGGGCCAGTTCTTCATCACCGACTGCCGAGGCGGGCGCCTCCTCGTCACGGATTTCAATCCCCGCCAGGCCGTGCTCAGCCCGCTGCACCCTGCGCGTGGGAAGGTCACCCTCCCACAGGTACCGAACCATGTTCTGGTATGGTTCTCCCTCCCCGTGAAAGGAGGCGGCGGCGGCGACGACGACGACGACGGTGCCATCGCGGTCTGGATGCTGCCAATTGGTACGACAACAAAACTCCAGGTAGATTTGCTCACTTCCGGATCTGGCGTCTGGGCCGTCCATCGCTCGGCAGTAATAGATCTTCCGGAGCCATTACCTCGAATTTTGTACACGCTGCCGCCGGTGCGAGGCAAGATCTACTGCTTGACCAAGTGTGGGCGTATTCTCGTGTTGGATATGACAGCCTCGAAGAGTTCTCTTCTCCAGCTGCCGGACAGAGTAAGGACGGAAAACTTCACGCTATCATGTGGCCAGGATGGTTCTATGCTGTTCCTCATCCTCGCTGAAGGGTATGTGCTCAGCATCTGGCAGCTTCCGACGACCAGCAGCGAAGCAAATGACTGGGTGCTGGTGTATGACCGAATTCATGTCCGTGAGGCCTGCAATCGTCGTGACGATGCTATGGTGATGGCGGCTGATGATAATCTCGAGTTTGTGTTCCTGTGGCTGAGATCAAGCGCGGTTCTCATGCATATACATCTGAGAAGCAGGAGTGAGAAAGTATATGATGAATTGAAATTACATGATGGGCGCTTCCTAGATATCAATCCTTTCATGATGGTTTGGCCCCCAGTCTTCCCAGTGTTGAGGGAGGAAGACAATCTTGATGGATGATCTCGTATCGTTTACCTTAGTATGAGAGTGTATGGCCATTGACCACTCTGTGTATGTATTTCCTTCACTCCACTATCTATGACTTGAAAATATCTGATTGGGTAATCACAGTCCTGTCTCCACTTCAATGCTTGCGCAGTTCTGTTTCCTGACAGTATTAGTCATGCTAATGCAAGTATTTTAACATGTGTGTAGAGTAGGGATGAAAACGTATCGAATACGGACGGATACCGTTGGGTACGAATATGGATAGTTTTTTCTCTCGAATTCGGATCGGATATGGATAGTGTGACGGATAATATAGGAATGGATATTGACATTTTAAGTATCCAACTTTTACTATTCGGATTCGGATCGATGGCGGATACTAATTATCCGGATTCGGATTCAGACGGATATGAACTCTTCCAATCGAATATGAACAGATAATATCCGTACTGCCCCTAGTGCAGAGCCTAAGCTAGTAGGCTTCATCCTATACAGGCGGTGGTGGTTGCCGGGACCGGGTGGTCAGCCGCGCTGGGGTGGCGGTGCACGCGTGGCGGGAGCCAGGAGTAAGTGGTGGTGCACGCGTGGCGGGAGCCAGGAGTAAGGAGAGAGCTGCAGGACTAAGGGTGAACTGAGCTGGATTCTTTTCATCTATGGGCTAACCCTCTTGGCTGCCGGTCCTTGCGTCAGCTAAGATCATCTTTTTTTTAGATAATGGAATAATTTCGGCCTTGACTAAAGTGGCTACAGCCTTAATACAAAACCAGCAGTGCTTCCTTCTGCCAACTCATGTTAAAAACAAATGCCACACCACACAGTTTGAAAAGAGATTACAGCCCAATCCTATTGCTAAACCTCCATCCATGGTGAGCGAAGAGACGCATAGCCAAGACCTCCAATGCCTGACATCCATCCTTTATTGCATCTCTGTCTTGGTCACACCGCTGTAGCCGCGTCCAGAATCGAAGCCAATAGCTCCCTCTGAACAGTACCTGCAAATAAGTTTTCATCAGAGACTTGTCAAAAACCATATCATTCCTACTGAGCCATAATGCCCAACATAATGCAGAGGCACTGACTAACAGCTGGTTCTTTAACTTTGTAGACATCCCTACTAACCAATTATTAAACAAATGACCAACGTTAGTAGGAGTTCTTATGTTAAGGGCGATACGGACAATCCTCCAAAGAAATTTAGCCATATGACATTAAAAAGAATTTTAAAGGATTTCAGGAATTTCAAAGGGCTACATAGGAAAAATTCCTATAGGATTTCAATCCTACAAAATTCCTCCATAAATCCTATGTTGCAAAGGAGGCCTTAGCGGTTTTGCAATTAGACATGGAACAGTTATAGCTTAGATGATGGACCGTGACTGCTCTTGCGTGCATGCATGTACATACGAAATGATGATGGGGATATCCAGTGCCATACACTCAATACTTCATCACCATCGGTTCATATACAGGTAGAAAAGATAGAAAGATGTGCCACCGCCAAGCTAGAAACAAAAATTCGAAGCCCGTGATTGATTCCACCCCAGCTAAAGTAGTTTCAGCGCAGCAAATGCTTTAGCGGCCGCTAATTGCTTGTCCATTTAGTTGCAATCTCCGGCTAACAGCAGCTAATAGCGTCAAATAAATCCTAGCGGCAAAAGTTGAATATCCTAGCGGCACCGCACCGGTCCAGCTACAGCCGGATATAGCTGCTGTGATTGTATAATGAAGCTGTGTTACTTGTCAGCTCATTTTTGTTTTGGATTGACCATTTCTTCACCGGTTCTTAGTATTCGTGGCCGGTTCATTAATCTGGTATAAAACTCGCAATGCAATTGAACCAGTGGTTGAACCGGTTCTCGACAATTATACCAATAAAAAAGTGAACCAAGACCCTCGATGGTTCGATGACAGATAACTATAGGGCAACGTAGTTATATGTCCGGTCAACCGGTAGCTTCTGCATTCTGTGACGTGGTGTGGTGCTCATTTCTTAAAAAAAATATGGTCAATAGTAGTGTTGCTTATAGAAAGTCTCCATTTGTTCCAATATCTTTTTCATTTAAACTAATCTAGATCAAAGCAATAAGAGCAGAAAAAATAAACCAGCCAATATACTCACTGCTCCATTGGTGCCATGTTTGCATGTTGTTGGCTCTAAAAACGTCATGAACATACACGTAATAAAGATTCAGCTAAGATTTTGATCGATGAACTGGAAAAAAATGCTCAACATGACATCAACTTCAATAGGATGTGAGCAAAGATGGCAGCACATTGGTGACCTGCAATGCCCTATGTTATCACGCCACGTCATCTGCTCCAACCACTCACATCGTAACATCACTTGGGTGCTCCTTGGGATGCTTATTGACACGGAGAGCATGAGATACTTTTGGCCGTACTTTTTGCGTTTTGGCCCTTAGAGTAAAAAAATATCACGTTTGGACCCTTTTTTAATAGAAACCCGAGTTTGGACCCTAAAGCTGGCGCCGAGATGAGCACTTAGCCTCCTCCGCCGCCTCCTCTTCCCCTGCCGACACCTCGGCGCCATGGTTCATGGCGCCGAGACGTGTAAACTCGGCGCCATGAATCATGGCGCCGAGCTTTGGGGTCCAAACTCGAGTTTCTATTAAGAAGGATCCAAATGTGATTTTTTTCACTCTAAGGGTCAAAAAGCAAAAAGTACGGTACTTTTGGCCTCTGCAGCCACATCTGGAGCTCGACGACGTGCAAATGCATTATGTACGAGAAGGGAGCAAGGGATCACACTCGGGATGTACATTAATTCTTTACCGTAGCAATCCATAGGCATTATTACTAGTTATTCTAAAATTATAAGCTATTTATTTCTTCTCGTCCCATATCCATATAAACCCATGCATCGTTGTGCTTGCTTATATATGTTTGTTTGCTTGTTGCACCATCGTCGTAGTCAATGGGATGCTCAAGGAGGAATATGTGATTGGAGGCGAGTGACATGAGCTGGAGTACAGTAATTTGAACCTTTAGGTGTAATGAAATACAATGGTAGAAATAAAAAAAGTTATGAGTTGAAAAAATATGATTCAATTAGTTCGTAGCAATTCTAAGTCTACAGTACACCCATAGTAACACACAGGTATATTTCCAGTTAAACATAAAGTATACATTGCTCAAGTCTCCGTTATGTTGTGTTCAATACAAGCAACGAAAACATAACCACATAATATCCGTACACCTTGGCGAGAAACAACAGCCACCACATCGCATCAGTTCAAAATACCAACACAGGAGTTCTCTACATCAATGGCATACGTACGTCTACGTACAAAATGAGGCTGCGGCACAGCACTCCTTCCTACAAGTCAAGCAGCTATTCTGCTTTCACCGGGGTGCACAGAACAAGCTCATTGCAACGAGGCTGGGTTAGTACCTCTGATATCTTTTTATTTTTGCGTAAGAATACCTCTGATATCTGATGAAACTTGCGTTTCCTCTTACTGAACTTCTCGTACAGCTCCTTGCGACTCTCCTCCTGTTTGCTTATCATGACTTTGATTGATTCCAAGAGCTTCTTTTTCTCATCCAATTGTCTTTTCTTCTTGATGAAATCCGGATGGGCTTTTAACTCGTCCGGGATTTCCGGTGAGCCGGAGACAACAGGAAATGTTATCTTCGGATCACTGAAAAAGGAAGCAAGGGAACTTAATACAATGCAGTAATGTAACAACTAACAAATGCACTACCAAAATAAAGAATGGATTTGTAATGCAAATTTTAGCATGACTAATGCTAAAC
The DNA here is from genome assembly GCA_900205405.1 of Echinochloa crus-galli. Taxonomy (NCBI): domain Eukaryota; kingdom Viridiplantae; phylum Streptophyta; class Magnoliopsida; order Poales; family Poaceae; genus Echinochloa; species Echinochloa crus-galli. The sequence continues at coordinate 566,167 of OAMR01000210.1, read as the reverse complement.
ATATGTGAACTAAACTGATGCTCTTATTGGTTGCAGGAAGCCATAAGAACCGTCAACATGCTGATATCCTTCTGTAATCGCAAAACCTTTCAAATGCTTCAGAATGCTCCTAGTACATCTATGACAAATAAAGGGTTAATGGAAAATTTTAAAAGAAAGCCAAATGCATGGCCAGTCAGTCAGCTATGCTTCCTTAAGTGGCATTCTAGGGATACCAAAGCCATCTAATGAAATTGACTAATCATAACCAAATTTATTTATGGAAAGTAGGAATTGTAGCCAAATTTAAATAAAAAGACATGGCAGCAACAAATATAACTGCTATGCTGGCAATACTACTGACCTGTAACCAAGAAGAAGTTTCCCTTTTCCTTTGATAACACCACCATCCAGTGATATTGCTCCACCTTTCAAATAATTCATGGCTTCGAACATATCATTTCGGGTTTCGTAAACTTGAAGCTCTCCAAAGAGATTATAAAATAAAGTTTCACGGAGTCCATGTCCACTTTTTGTGGTTATGTTCAAGTTCTCATCGGAAATATTTATCATATTGACGGCAAAACCTTTGAATCCCTTGGGTTTGCTAACATCTGGAAAAGGCCACGCCAGGTCTAGTTCATTTTGTGGACTGTTCCACAAAAGGCCTCCTTTGTAGGGCCTGCCAAAGGATGTGCAGTCAATATAAAAACACAAAAGCCATAGGACATTCGTGCAGTTCTCCTGCGCGTTCGAGAAAGAAAAAACAAAAGCCATAGGACAAATTGCAATAGTAGATTTCGTTTTCTCCTTCAGGGAGATTTGACAATACATGAGAAGATAAAAGACCAGCTGTATAAATCAGATACCTAGTCCAATATACTACATATGACACAAATAACAAATTGTTCTTGTACAACGAATAGTAGCTTAACGCATTCAACCCTTCTATTAATACAATGATGCGCAGTTCTCCTGCGTATTCGAGAAAAAAAAAACGCATTCAACCAACTTGGGGAACTATTTTATATTAATTTTGTTGCTATGTAGTTCAGTATGCCTTAATCATTGGCAATGCTTGCCGCTAAGGTTGCCACGACATTCACACCATCAACAGCTTAGAGATAACTAAACCATTGAAGATTAGTCAGCTCTTAGCTATCAATTTAGATGATCTTTGGCCAAGATTGTGCTAGTATCTTTGGCAGATTTGTTAAGCCAGCCCTATACAAGGCGAATACCTTTGAAAATAATAAAAGGAGTTTAAACCCAGGAATCCATCTAATCAGGTGCTCAGGGGCTTGAATTTGCTGCCATCTGCTACAACTGAACCGCAGAATCCCACCATAACAAATAATAATTAGGAAAAGGTATTATCTGCTTTAATTGCAAAACATATATCAGATTTCTGGAGAAGTTTTACTACAGGTCTGCTTTATGTTGATTTCTAAATTACTTAACACTCAAATGGACAGCCACTGAAACAACATAAAAGGAAAACTAGAAAATGTGGATCTTACTCTATAGTATCCAGGCAAATGACAGCAAATCTACTCTTTATGGGAACTCCTAAAGCAGCTGCTTCATGGTGAATACCAAAGCCAACATCCACATCTCCATCAGTGCTATATTTCTCAATGTAATCAGCAGCATGTGTTGTCTTGCAAACTACTGAAAGCATGTCATCTTTGCCAAGATACACAGCAAGCATCCTACAGGAAGAAGATGATGCACCATTTTACAAAAGATCCAAAACAAATGACATAGTCCAGTGTCAATACATAGATTTACCCACTATTTTTTTTGTTTCAAAAACAAAATTTACCTGGCAATGTTGCTGTCTGGCACAGTTCCAAGTAGGGCAACAATACCAACCACATTATCCATGAAACGTTTACCACTGGAGCATAGAACAAAAGCAGCAGTTCCCATTTTTTCTCTAATTTTTTGATGAGTTGACTCCTTTGCATCAATGAATGACCCAATCATGGGCCCAATCTCATCTGGTTAAACAAAAAGTAAAGCAGCAAAGATACCATAGTGATGGCATCCTTCAGCATTATCAACTTGCGCAAGAACATCATCACCATCAAGTAAAGTAATGATAACACTGGATGTATCCAAGAATAATTAATGACAGACAAAATGAACAGGCACCCAATGGAAGTTACAAGAATGACAGGACATAAAAAATCACCTTTTAGAGTGTCAATTTCTTCCTTGAGTGAGTCCTCACGAGAGTAAAGAGCTTCAAGATTCTTTTCTGTAGACTGTATCATCGAATAGGTGTCTCCGGCTTTATTTTCAATTTTCTGAAGAAATCATAAAGTAGTAACTGATTGGGATGTGATGATGCCATGCTTGGATTTTTTTTAGTCTTGCTTATAAGTTATTAAGATTATCACAGTTTTAAGAAATTTCTAACTAAAAATTGCTTATTTGTTTAATTATCAAATCAAACAGACATCACCTGCTCTGAGGAAATCAAATGTAGTAAACAGAAACAGAGCAGTGCTCTCTACTTATAACAATGCCAATTTCTTACCATAACAACATCTTTTACGAACGTGACAAGATCGCTCGGTTGATCAGGAGCAAGTTGAGTGGGAAGTAAAAGATTTGAACATTCTACAGATGGAACTGGACATCCCAAAATAGGTTCAGGTCCATCCTCGAAACTGGTCAATGCCAAATCCAAAGGTTCAACTTGGATCTGCAAAGGTAAAAATTCAGTAGTCCATTCGAAACGGGTTATAAAAATGCCAGAAATGTTAAGGAATTGGCACCTGAATCGTTATCTGCAGATCAGGATAATTTGTGTGGCATGCCACAATAGTGACTGTTCCTTGTTCATGAGGAAGCCGCACACGAGAAACAACACACCTTCCATGTTTAATGGCATATTGAGCTCCTTCCACTAGTGGTAACTCATTTGATGTGATGTTCAGTGTATGATAAGGTCCATCTATGGATTCATCAACCTGACCATCACTATCAAGAACTTCAAATGTGATGTTCTCCAAAATGGATCCAGCCAAACAGCTTTCTGGAACCTGACAAATAAAACACAGACAGAAACCTTAGAATTCAATAAAAAAATGAAGGTCAAATAATAAAAAAAACAGCATTCAAGAAAAAGTATCTTACATTTACTGCTTTCAACTCCCTTATTGCTATTTGAAATATTTTGAAGAAAATCATCTTCTCATTGTGAAAAATTGTTATACGAGCTGCACATGATAGGCACAATAGATAGAATGAAAATTCGGTATAAAACTTAGTATATAAATAGTGAAAGTTTGGCAATTTATGTGTTTTTGAGGGGGATAGGCCTTGTTTTTTTGTAGTGCTACAGTCTAGCGAATGAGAGTAGCTTGTGGTGTTTGGCTGGTACTTCAGCTCTCCACGAGCTCCTCATCAGGTCACTTACCCTTTATACTTAGGTCAGGGTGTGTTTGGTGAAGGTTAAGTTTCTAATGTATGCGCGTCATCTATGGGAGTTGCTCGCTGGCTTCTCCTTTGTATTATTTCCTTCTTAATGAAATTACATGCAGCTCTCCTGCATCATTCCAGAAAAAATGCATAATAAAAAATAACTTACCTTCTGAACCAAAGCCACCTAAGATTCTTAGTGCTCCACAAAGGTTTATAAATCCTTCACAATTTACCTGCAAAATTCACTCTTCAGTATACATGCGGATAACGATTAAGGTGCCTATTAGATATAAATAGTAGTACTTCTTTGAAACTGCAGCCTATTCGGCTCCCCTTGTACAACTATATATATGAAAGGCACCCCTCCCTTCAAGGGTGTGGTGCATTGCCTAAACATCCAATATGGTATCACGAGTCCAGGCACCTCTCTAAGCTGGCCGTGTACCCCCTCCCCTTCTCCGCTGCCTAGGCGATTTTTTCTGGAGACTCTGCTGCTACCATGGCTGCTGCAGTGAGCCCCTATGCCACCATCAATGTCAAGTCCCATGTCCCTGTGACGTTGGAACTCCGCCCCCCAACTACAGCAAATGGAGTTCTTTCTTCCAGGCCTTGTGCGGCAAGTTTGGCCTCATGGGGCACATCGACGGGACTCCTCCTCCCGATCCCATCGATGCTACCTGGGGCCAAGCGGACTGCTGCGTTCGCAGCTGGCTGTATGGCTCTGTCTCCGACTCCGTCTTGGATTTCACCATGGAAAATGAACAGACGGCGCGCCAGCTTTGGGTCGCCATCGAAACTCACTTTCAGGCCAACCAAGCTCCCCGCGCCATCTTCCTGAGTCATGAGTGGAACTCATGACTCAGGGAGACCTCTCTGTTGAAGAATATGGAAAGAAGATGAAGAAAGCTGCCGATACCCTTCGTGCCGTCGGGCAGCCGGTTGCTGAATCCACACTCGTCCTCAACCTCCTCCGCGGCGTCGATCCCCGCTACAGCACCACTGGGGACCTCATCGCCGCCACGCCAAACATCACCTTTGCTGCAGCACTTGATCAACTCACCCTCAAGGAATTGCGTCTGGCGAACGAAGCTAAGGTTGCGGCTTCCACTGCTCTTGTTGCCTCCACACCTTCCGGCTGTGGCTCCAACTGCCGCCCTCCATCTGCCCCATCTCAGCAGCAGCAGGGCAGGCGCAAGAAAGGCAATGGCAAGCGGAACACCGGCGGTGGCTGGGGCGGCAGTGGCGGCCAGCAGCAGGGCTGGGGTGGCGGTGGCAGCCAGCAGCAGCCGCGCGGCCCATGAATTTGCTTCAATCCATGGACTATGCAGCAAGGCGGCCAGATCAGCGGCTCCTCTGGTGGCCAAAACTGGCGTGGCAGCCAGGGCTGGCGTGGTGGCTAGGGCCTCCTTGGTTCAGCACCGCAGGCCTATGCCGCCTTTGGACTTTTGTTGCCTACACTAATACACAGTTTGGTTTTCCCACCAAGTGTTTTCAAACTGATAATGGTAGAGAATTTGTTGATAATGCCACAATCACTTGGTTGGCCTCTCGTGGCATTATTTTTCGCCTTTCTTGTCCTTATACATCCCCTCAAAATGGCAAGGCTCAACCCCTGGGTCATGGACACCGGTGCTTCCACCCACATGCACAACTCGGATGGTATACTCCTCTCTCGCTCCCCTACCTCTCATTCCTCAAGTATAGTAGGTAATGGTATGCATATTCCTGTCACATCTAGAGGACACTCCATCTTGCAAACCGCTACCTCCACATTTCAGCTCAACAACGTTCTTGTTGTTCCCTCGCTGATCCGCAACTTGCTTTCTGTTCGTCAGTTCACGCGAGATAATAAGTGTTCCATTGAGTTTGATGCCTTTGGTTTTTCTGTGAAGGATCTCAGGACAGGACACGTGATTCTTCGTTGCAATAGTGACGGTGATCTCTACACCATTTCTGCTGCGTCTTGATCTTACTATCTACTCGCCGCATTATCATATCTTGTCATGTCATTTTTGATGAGTTCTCCTTCCCCTTCGCTCGCGAGTCCCCTGTCCCTGAGGACAGCTCCTTTGATTTCCTCTTAGATGATGATTCGAAATTCTGCTACTGACCTACTAACCCTGCAGCGCCGCCACCAGCGCCGGCTGCTCCGTCGTCCCCTACTGACGATGAGCACGTGCTTCCATCAGCCTCTTCCAGTCCGGGCGGGCGTGGTCTCGTGCCCCTACCAGGATCCCCCGGCACTCAGCCGCCGACAGGTGGTGCTTCGGCTGCTGCTGTTCCGCCGGCAGCAGCATCTTCAGCTGCTGTTGTTCAGCCGGCAGCATAATCTTCAGCTGCTGCTGCATCTTCGGCTGGTGCTGTTCAGCCGCCAGCAGCACCTCTTCCAGGCCGATTCAGTGGCCAGTTCTACAGCCGGCGTCCCCGTGCACCACCGTCTCCAGCACCAGCTCCTTTGCCTGAGCTACAGCCAGTGGCGGACGCAGGATTTTCATATTAGGTGTACAAGCCATCAAAAAGTTGTTGCATAAAGAGAATACTATAGTGAATTTGTGTCAGCTATTTATGAGCTTCTACATCAAGTATTTTTAAAAAGGGTTAAAAAATATTTGTTTGAGGTTTATAAAAAATTAGACAAATTGTTGCATAAAGAGAACCACAGTTTGCATACATCGTAATGCAACATTACACAGCAGCAGCATACATATTACATATATTTCATTCATTCCATCAAAAATCACAAATGCTGCTCTCAAAAGTTTATTTTCAAACATATTTTTCCAGGAGTTTAATATTTCTATACTCGAATTATTGGTTTGGACAAGCCTTAAGAAAATGTGCAGCCACCCCCAAAACAACATATGACGCCCGTCTCTGCACAACTGTGCTCGTCGTTCCTAGTGCGCTCTAGGTGTCCGAACAGGAAATGTCCATGCTCATCGCTGGCTGCTATATGTCGACGTCAGTTGCGGCCTCGTGGGCTCGTTCACATGGACCAACTACTAGGGAACAACACTGGAGTCCGGAGCGAGCCGGGCCATCACGGGAAGGGAGGTGATGGTTTGGACTGGTTTGTTTCTCATATATGGTCTCAAACATATACGATTTGGCCCAACTACAAGTATATACATGTGTATTATGTATGCTACATTGCTACCTATGGTTTTTTTGTCAAAATTATTGGGTGTACATCTATACACCCATGTCCCTATACTAGGTCCGCCCCTGGCTACAGCCGACTCCGCCCCCGTCTCGCCCGGCTACAAGGCTGCACACTGGCACTATCCAGCCCGTCAACTACAAGAACTTGTCAACTAAGCATTTGGTTGCCTCTACGGTCCCGTCCAACTATCGCAGTGCGCTTGCCGATCCCAATTGGCGAGCTGCTATGGCTGATGAGTTCAAGGCTCTTGTCGACAATGGCACTTGGCGCCTTGTCCCTCGGCCCCCTCATGCGAATGTGGTGACTGGGAAGTGGATTTACAAGCATAAATTCCACTCAGATGGTTCTCTTGCTCGTCATAAGGCCCATTGGGTTGTTCGGGGTTTTTCACAGCAGCATGGCATTGACTACGATGAGACCTTCAGCCCGGTGGTCAAACCTGGAACCATCCGAACTGTTCTAAGTATTGCAGCCTCTCGTAATTGGCCAATTCATCAGCTGGATGTGAAAAATGCTTTCCTTCATGGTCATCTTGACAAGACAGTGTACTGCCAGCAGCCTCCTGGTTTCGTGGATCCGGCTCATCCCGATCATGTTTGTCTCCTGCAGAAGTCGCTTTATGGACTGAAGCAGGCTCCACGTGCTTGGTACCAGCGATTTGCCACTTATATACGACAGTTGGGCTTTGTTCCTTCAGCTTCCGACACCTCCTTGTTCGTCGACAAGGATGGCGCCAGCATTGCCTACCTCTTGTTGTATGTCGATGACATTGTTCTCACTGCTTCGACACCAGCCTTACTTCAGGATATCATTCGTCGACTTCACACAGAGTTTGCTATGACAGATCTTGGGGTGCTTCATCACTTCTTAGGGATGTCGGTCACACGATCTTCTGGTGGACTGTTTCTGTCCCAGCGACAGTATGCTTTGGATCTTCTCCAGCGTGCTGGTATGAGTGAGTGCCACTCTACGTTGACACCAGTGGATAGTAAGTCCAAGCTTTCTGCTGCAGACGGGACTCCCGTTACAGATCCATCCGAGTACCGAAGTCTTGCTGGTGCTCTGCAGTATCTTACTCTGACTCAGCCTGATCTCGCCTATGTTGTTCAGCAAGTGTGCCTGTTTATGCCTGATCCTCGCGAGCCTCATCTTGCGCTTGTCAAGCGCATCCTCCGCTATGTCAAGGGCACGCTGTCTTCTGGTCTTCACATTGGCACCGGCACCGTGGATACTCTCACAGCATATTCTGATGCAGATTGGGCTGGTTGTCCTGATTCATGGCGTTCTACTTCTGGCTATTGTGTTTATCTTGGTGACACTCTAGTCTCCTGGTCTTCAAAACGACAGACTACGGTGTCGCGTTCTAGTGCCGAAGCTGAGTACAGGGCTGTGGCCCATGCTTTGGCAGAATGTTGTTGGATGCGACAGCTTCTGCACGAGCTTCATGTTCCTATCTCCAAGGCTACGCTCGTTTATTGTGACAATGTTAGTGCTGTCTATATGACAGCCAACCCTATTCATCATCGACGAACGAAGCATATTGAGATTGACATCCACTTCGTCCGTGAGAAGGTCGCCTTGGGAGAAGTCCGTGTTCTTCATGTTCCTTCCTCGCATCAGTATGCTGACATCATGACCAAGGGACTTCCAGTACAGTTGTTTACCGAGTTTAGGTCCAGTATTGGTGTCCGCCAAGCTCCCCTATGACTGCGGGCAGGTATTAGATATAAATAGTAGTACTTCCTTTGAAACTGCAGCCTATTCGGCTCCCCTTGTAACTGCAGCCTATTCGGCTCTTATTGTAAGAGCAGCCTACTTGGCTCCCCTTGTACAACTATATATATGAAAGGCACCCCTCCCTTCAAGGGTGTCGTGCATTGCCTAAACATCCAATAGTGCCAATTCCTAAACATCCTATAACTGCAGAATTATCGATCAATACAATGGCTGCTATGATCGAAAAAATATGAGGTAGAAATAGGGTAACAGTAGTGTAGTTCTGTAACAAGCACATCCATTCCTTCAATGACACGGGGAAGCTCATTTGTCATCCAATAAAAAAATTCAATACAATAAGAATTTCCTGTCCGGCATCTATGCAAACTGATGCAAACCATCTCCTTCAGCCAGGCCTCTCCAAATTTGATTTGATGAGGAGGTGGCAATAACATATCATGTTTCTAAACAGAGGCCTAGAGGGTCCAAAATTGGACTTCCTTAAAAGTAACAGCAGGTGTTTTTCTTTCTTCTAATTATACCTAAGCACTTCAAGATCAAGTACAATGCACTATTTGCCTTTCCCCTTTCGAGTGATGAATGAAATGGGCAACTAATGTGTCGCATGCTCAATTGCAAGTCACTTTTCACAATGGGCTTTGGATACGCTTTGGCTTGGATAGGAACTGGGCGGACCACCCAGTACTGTCTGGCCATTAAATGATAATGAAAGTCGGTATTCTAAAAAAAACAAACACTGTGTCATAATGCATTAAAATATTCTATTTGTACATTCAAAGTCTTGGCATTGGACAAGTCGAAGTCTTCACCATACTTCAAAAAAGATTGGCATATGTATCGGAACCAGGCATAAATATGACTAACAGATCTATTCAGGCCTAGGGATGGCAACGGGTTCAAACCCGCTGGGTTTTGCCATCCCAAACTCATGCCCGCCAAAATAAAATCCGCCCATTAAAAAACCTATGACCCATCACCGGTTTAATATTTTGCCAAAACCCATGCCCATCAGGTTTGCGGGTACCCACGGGTCGCTCGTGCCCATTAAAAAATATAGAAAAACTCGATGAATACTAGAGCACATAAATTATTTTTATTGGTAATATGTTCCAAAAATATCATAAATAAATAAATAGAGAAGACCAATAATAAGTATACATTTGATTCCATGGAAAAGAAAGGAACAAGTTAGGATTAGGCCATCTAAATTGATGTGTGGATTAAAAAGATGAGTTATTTGATGGTATATGGTTGGGTCTAAAAAACCCATGGGTTCACGGGTTTGGGTTGGGTTTTATGTTTCCAAACCCATGCCCGTAAACCCGATGGGTTTAACAATTTGCCCATTAATAAACTCACGGGTAGAAAAAGTGACCCAAACCCGTGCCCTAATAGAGTAAAAATCCATAGGGTTTCGGGTACCCATTGCCATCTTGATTCAGGCCAGGAAACATCCAGATAGTCATGCATTATGTGAAAGATATACCTTCTGTACAGAGCTCTGTTTATCTACAAAGCAAACTCCATCAACATGGATATTAAGTTCGGTTCCACCTTCAACATGATTGCAGAACTCATCGAACACCTGCCATATGATATGGTATTCAGAACATGTGAATATTGCTGAACCAGAATGAAATATTATACTTTATACAGCCCCCGAATTTAAGATGTAAGGCATAG
>OAMR01000210.1:503381-546746 GCA_900205405.1 Echinochloa crus-galli | reverse complement strand
ACACACACACACACCTTGTTTTACATGAGGTACCATTGTCTCGGATAAAGTTAAAAACCCTATCAGCAGTCTGTAATATAAGTACTACAAATTCCTAGAATGGATATTTCCACTGAACTATTGTTTTCAGTAGGTAGAAGTTTTGCAGACAGAGTAGGCACTCAACAATAGTGTCTTACGACATTGATATCATATTCAGCACTATCTCATATCCTTAATTTAGTATGTATGTCCCTAATCTAAACACCTTCGATTCACTGTGCCCAGGGAGAACTCTTTTAGATGTTCTTTTATATTTGGTCTGCCAAAGTAGCCTCTCATAGATGATATGACAATAAGACTCTTTTTACAAAGGAATATACACAGAAAGAGACAACATATCTATGAGAATTTGAGAACCAGTTAATTCATACATCCAGCAAAGATACGAAACTGAAAAAACAAAACTATTAACAGTGTAACATAGCAGATTAGGAATACAATATGACAATTTACCTTTGAAAGTGTAGGAGAAAATCCTGCATCTGTTTCTGCAAATACAAATACGACAAACAATAAATGATTCAAGCAATTAAATAAAACAATTTGCCGGTTGTTTGGATTAGGTGGGTTATTAATAGTTTTCAGAAAATAAAGCAGGCTTTCAAATGTGTTTAGATAATACTTTGCTGGATCGAAGAAAGTTAAACTAGCTTTTAATGACCTCAATTTCGTAACCTTCAAACACTTCCCCATGATAATAACCCTCATTCCTTTCGTGACCTCAATTTCGTAACCTCTTTTTAAGAATTGATCTTTTTCTTTATCAAAATCTTCTATGTATGTAAGTTTTGTAAGTTTCTGTTCTCAATCTATCTCCTACGTACTTTAATACCATCCCCTTGAATCGCCGTGGAAGCCTTTTTGTGCAGATTATTTGTCCCATTGTGAACGAACAACCACAACATTAAGACAAAAATGGCTTCTACTTCCAAGAAAAAGGTGTTTACATGCATTACAGGAGGCATCAGCCACTGCGACATCTCCTACCCTCAGCCACAACCAGCAGCATGATAATTATCACTGATATGGACGTGAGGTCTATCATGATCTTGAAGCAATCCTCCCCGTACTGCCAAAACCCCACAAGCAACTGACATTGTTTGGTCTATTAAGACAAGCATGCACCAACACATAACAGTGGAATCTTCTGAACAGTTTCCGATATATGTTGTGTAAATTGTGTTAAAACAAAATTTTAAAGGTATATGGGAAACAGAGTTTAAGTTGTACAAAAGTTTGTGAGTATTCGAGCTTTCCTGGATTTTGAGCTAAAATAACACCTTGGCACTTTTTTGTCTGGTAATAAGTAGTAGTTATATGTTGCTTACCTACAAAGCATTTCACCCTCTTGCAGCATCGCCTAAAGAACTCAGCCTTTTGGCCTTTTGTTGGTTTAGGTTGCATGAATGGAAGAGGACCCTATAGTGAACAAATTATGTGGTAAAATGATTAAGACAAATGAAGAAATCAGATGTAAACTACTCTGTTTGGAGGCTCTCTCTGAGTTTCATAAATCTGCCATTTTTCACACAAAATACTTTCATGCTGAATATAAACATGTCATAATACTTGAGAAGTATCTCCAAAGTCAAACAAAAGAACTTGGACAATTGGGCAGACACTGAAAGAGACTGAACGCATCAACCTATCAGTGGAATGTTTTGGGCTAATCAGCATTATGGAAAGGTATCAAACAATGAGGAGGTTCTGCAATTAGCTCTCTCCTGACATGCTAAAAGATTTTATGTTACCAAGCTGATCAGTTAACCAAATGGGATGTAAATGATCTAAGGCAAGGGCTGCAAGCAGGCTTGCTGACTATTAATCCTATTTGATAACACAATTTGTTGATGGACTAACTGGAATCAGTTGAACAAAAATGGAACTCCTGACTGCAATATTAAAATACATAGAAGAACGCCCAAGTCGACGAACTGATACACGAGAGAAGTTGTCGAAGTTCTCTTTCATTTCATAGCCATCATTCCTTAACTTATCCAAGATAGAATCTATAGATTCTTTTCCCTGGAAATAAGAGAAAGTGAGTATGGACACACTTCAACATATTCAAAGTTCACTATAAATTCTCTAATACCTTTGTAATTGGAAAGTAGACACACCTCAAACGTGCATGGGCTTCACAGGGAACTGAGGATGCAATATGAAATTAAATTAAGGGAAATAAAGGAAAAATACCATATAGTCGTTTCAATGCAAAAACATATACTACCTGATGTTATTTTTGAAAATTTTAGCTGCAAAATGAAATCAGGGCCATTTGAAGAGTGCAAATTGGTTACAGTGACTTCACCCTCTTGTATCTCTGCTAAATTTATACCATTCACCTGAAATATATCATCCACAGCAAGGCAGCTCTCAACAAAAAAATGTGATAAATAAAAGGAGCACATTTTCAGTGGCATGTAGTCCATTTGAGGATTGGATAGTTAGACCCTTGGTGATCACAATCACCATTCATATTAATGACTTTTTTGAACTGAATTCATATTGATGACTCACAAAAGTATTATAAATTATAAATAACTGAGAAAATTATTTATGAGGCTCTCGAATTCCCAAGAACCAGTTAACTTGCTCCATTCACCTCATGGAGTGTAAACATTGCAACAACTACACTTCTGAGATCCTCAATGTACTAAATTCGTGAGATTTATTCTCACGAGGCCATGGAATAACACAGAGAATATTAACATCGAGCAAAGAAACTAGATATGTGCCCATTTTCCAGATTTAACTAATGAATAATGGTATGATATTGAGGCTTGTAACACTGACAAGGGATACTAGACTAACCTGGAATTCAACTGGGTTCCTTGTATTTATTGATCCGTTATCCTCATCACACTAAACAAATTACAAATAAATGTCATTAGTATAAATTGGACTGTTAGGAACTTAGGATGATTATAATTTGCAAATACCAAATAGAACTGATTTGATAGGTAAACGGGACAGCCCGAAGAACCTATTCGTCGCCCTCCCTCTTAGGGTTCTTCTTGTTTGCCTTCAACTGATACAAAGGTGTCTTTTTTATAGATACGACCAACTTGATCCCTAAGCAAATATCCTAACCAACTCATCTAACTTTATCTCTATCCTAAGAAAATAACTAATCCAATCTGATGTACTGTTCAAGCACTACAGGAAGCGTGTGAACAGTATGCACTAGCCTTGTCCTGCACTAGACTAGTGGGCGCAGGCCTTGACCCGGTCCCACTACCATAACAACCGCATTATCTAATTCTCCACAAGATCAAATCAACCAATTAAATAAACCATTTAAAAGTGGAGTGCATCAGCAATGCACTCTTAAATTCGGAAATTCAACTTGCAGCCCAGCCAAAGCTTGAGATCAGTGTTAATGTAACTTTGAAAAAAGAGTTTGGACCGCCAATAAGACCAGTAATGCTAACAGGTGATTGTCTGAATGCCTGATCACAAGCTTAGTTTCATGCTTGGACTTTTTTTTTCTCGAACATGCAGGAGAACTGCGCGTCATGCTTAGGATTTTGACAGAAAACACTAGTTAAGTTTGGTCAAATAAACAATGTACCAAATGGTGCATTATATGAGTGCATTGTGCATTCCATGCAACAGAATGCTTCTCACCAGATGTAGGCTAACTAACTAGCTGTGTAAAATTGGAAAAATGTTTCATAGAGAAATCATCATAATTCCTGAATAAATTAGGGTGGGCATTTAATAGTGTTACCCATCTAGCATCAGGGAGTAAACGCCCAAGTCGACGAACTGATACACGAGAGAAGTTGTCGAAGTTCTCTTTCATTTCATAGCCATCATTCCTTAACTTATCCAAGATAGAATCTATAGATTCTTTTCCCTGGAAATAAGAGAAAGTGAGTATGGACACACTTCAACATATTCAAAGTTCACTATAAATTCTCTAATACCTTTGTAATTGGAAAGTAGACACACCTCAAACGTGCATGGGCTTCACAGGGAACTGAGGATGCAATATGAAATTAAATTAAGGGAAATAAAGGAAAAATACCATATAGTCATTTCAATGCAAAAACATATACTACCTGATGTTATTTTTGAAAATTTTAGATGCAAAATGAAATCAGGACCATTTGAAGAGTGCAAATTGGTTACTGTGACTTCACCCTCTTGTATCTCTGCTAAATTTATACCATTCACCTGAAATATATCATCCACAGCAAGGCAGCTCTCAACAAAAAATGTGATAAATAAAAGGAGCACATTTTCAGTGGCATGTGGTCCATTTGAGGATTGGATAGGTAGACCCTTGGTGATCACAATCACCATTCATATTAATGACTTTTTTGAACTGAATTCATATTAATGACTCACAAAAGTATTATAAATTATAAATAACTGAGAAAATTATTTATGAGGCTCTCGAATTCCCAAGAACCAGTTAACTTGCTCCATTCACCTCTCACCCAACGATACACAATTTTCCATGATTACAAGTTGTAACATTTCTATACAAAAACGTGTACGGTTTAAAAGTTGGGGCAGTGCCCTACCAACTAAGACTTCTTCCAGTGCCGGGGAAGTGAAGGAGTTCTTTTTTCGAATATGCATGAGAGCTGCATATCATTGCAATAAGAGAAGAAGAGTTTGGCCAACATAGCCATACAAGCGCGTGCGCACACACGCCACTAAGCACCCGCTCGCAGGGGGTAAGCTAATTTAAATTTGCACAAAAAAAGTGATGTTACAGCGACCAGCTAGACCAGCATCCTTATACCGTTCACTGTAAAGGAGTTTCGAATGAAAAGGGTTGGGGAGGGTAGCTGTGATGGAGAAGAAGTGTAGCTTTTGAGCCCCTCTATGTAAGAGGTTTGCTGTTGCATGCATCATACCATGGTTCCAAGAAAAAAAAACAATATGAGAATACATCCATAGGCCTAAATAGCATGAAGCAACCACTCCGCTTCTTTCAAAGCATTTAATTAGGTAAGCAAATATCCTAACCAACTCATCTAACTTTATCTCTATCCTAAGAAAATAACTAATCCAATCTGATGTACTGTGCAAGCACTACAGGAAGCGTGTGAACAGTATGCACTAGCCTTGTCCTGCACTAGACTAGTGGGCGCAGGCCTTGACCCGGTCCCACTACCATAACAACCGCATTATCTAATTCTCCACAAGATCAAATCAACCAATTAAATAAACCATTTAAAAGTGGAGTGCATCAGTAATGCACTCTTAAATTCGGAAATTCAACTTGCAGCCCAGCCAAAGCTTGAGATCAGTGTTAATGTAACTTTGAAAAAAGAGTTTGGACCGCCAATAAGACCAGTAATGCTAACAGGTGATTGTCTGAATGCCTGATCACAAGCTTAGTTTCATGCTTGGACTTTTTTTTTCTCGAACATGCAGGAGAACTGCGCGTCATGCTTAGGATTTTGACAGAAAACACTAGTTAAGTTTGGTCAAATAAACAATGTACCAAATGGTGCATTATATGAGTGCATTGTGCATTCCAATTATGTCAGGACAGATGCGCAATTAGTATGACTATATCAATTTAATTTCAATATCCTCATCGCACAGATTAGCTTGCAGGACTATTCAAAAGGTTCGATGGCTTTGCATTTCTGGCCATGGTATTAGCATTCCACAACAATTAAACAAATGAGTTATGTATCTCTTGTTGGTATCAGAAAAACTTGTCCCGAAAATTTTCAGATCATAATAAATTCAAAGAGAAGACACACTTTTTTCATTCTAACGGAAGGCCTAATCAAATATAGTGCAAACATAAAAACTTCAAACTGAACTACCTAAAGAGAACAAACTTAATCTTAGAAAAATGAAGATACTATCTCACTAGTTTCAAGAATGGAATGAGTTCACATCAGAACCTGTATGTATGGAAAATAGATGTCCTTCAAAAAACCAAGAAGTCTGGCTGGCTCTAAATGTCTTTTGAGACCACAGATGTCCACCTGTGAATGTGTATAAAAATATGACTGCATCAAGGACTTTAGGTTTGCATAATGGAAATTATCAAGAGATGCATCCATTTTATTATGGAATCTCATAGGTTTGTTTAAAAGGTCAACAACTTGACAAAACATTATCAAATTATACAAAGCTTCAATATGGATTTCTTGAAAACCATTGAATGGAACACCATGGTGCAAATGGATTGAACTACAGAAACAAGAAGTATATATGCTTACTAAAATCATGAGTAAAATGCTTTACCAACCAGTCATGACAGTGTTCGAGTTTTAAATCAAACTCTTCAAACAGTATGGAATCCCAACTCCTCATTTCTGCTGAGCAGTGTAGGCAATAGAGATTGCGAGGGATAATAGAAGAGAACTAGGGGGAACCCGGACTCGTGATACTGTTGGTGTATGAGAGTGGCCCATGTGCTAGGCCCATCTATGAGGCCCATGTACAGTTACTATATATCCACCCTTCTAGGATTTGGAGGAATACACTGTGTTTATTCTCTCCTACATGGTATCAGCTAGGTCTTCCCCTCTCCTCTCCTTCTCCTGACGCCGCCGCTGCCGCCTCCATGGCTGGCCGGCCGCCGGCGCCTCCTCCCCTCCCTTCCTTTCCCATGAAATATTCAGTGGGCACATATATCCTAGAAAATTATTATGGAAATTTCCTTTGACTTACCACATTAGTTTTCTTTGTGTACTGTATTCAACACAGTATACACTTCAAGGACACCAGAACATTCAGATCGTAAGTTCAAAAATGCAACATACCAACCTGGGTAAAGCTTTGGTGTGGTGACAACAAGGTCTCCTCTTTAGATGGATCCCTAACACCTCCAGCAGTCTGCAATCCAGAGTTACTGATCTGATCTACTTCGCAACAGCAAATGAAGTAACAAAAGGGCAAAAATTTGGGAGAGAAGGAAAAAACCTTCCACGTGTGTTTGGAACTCTCAGATAATGAATTATTCAGCAAGGCATCCCTTGAAAGGTGCAATGTGAACACTTTCCTCGATTCCTTAGTTTTAGAGGAAACGGTAGCAATTCTATTGCAAGGAATAAATAGAACAAGCTCATCAAGCACAAAACCACATTTTTCTATTTAAATTATGTGATGAATGCACACCTTCCAAGATGCATTGAGGCAATAGTTCCACCATAACCAAACATGCCAAAGAAGGGCTGCAAATATTTAACAGAATTAATACATAGATACAACAACAACAACAGAACCATTTAGTCCCAAGCAAGTTGGGTACACTAGAGATGAAACCCGACTTGAGCCACCAACAAGATGGGAAAGAAAAAAGAAAAGGCAATTAAATATAAATATAAAATGCATCAATAATTAGTAATATTTTTTTATGAACAATATTATTAGTAATATTGTTCTATTAGAGGATCCACCACAAGCCTGGTTCATGGTTTAGGCACGTGATAGCTAATTTAATTATCACATAAGTACTCGAAATATTAATTTTTGTATATACTGAAATTTTTTTAGTTAAGATATTGATGAAGTTTTCTATACCAAATTACAAAAAAAAATAATGAAGAAGTTCATCATATTTCCATACAAATAGACGGATGAAAAAAAATCATGGGGGCGTGGAAGTTGTGCACCATCTTGCTGCCCAGGTACCCAAAAGAAGAGCAAATAAACATACTGTTCTTGAAGCTCTTACACACTACACTGGATTTCAGACATACAAGGGGCTCTCTTGTTTGGCATCATTGCTGAATTCGTTAACCTATGGGACCTCCTTTCTGAAGTGGTGTTATTACAACCAGGTGTGCATGATACACATATTTTGCATCCTTAACCTATGAAGGCTTCTTCCAGGGAGCTGTCACATTTAGGCCTTGGGAACAGATTTGGGAACCCTGGGCGCCACGAAAATGCCATTTCGTTTCATGTGGTTGGTTGCACAAAACAAGTGCTGGACTGCTAACCGGCTTGCTATACGAGGCCTACCATACCCTACTCATTGTCCTCTTTGTGACAAGGATACAGAGACAACCAGTCATCTATTGGTCACCTGAGTTTTTGCTCGCCAATTTTGGTTCAGCCTTCTGCAAAAGGTGGCCTTGCAAATCTATCCCCATAGCCTGGAGAAACATCCTTTAATGATTGGTGATCTAGATCATCTGAAGGGGCTGCTGATCTGGCAAGGCAAGGTCTGAACTCCATCATCTTGGGGGCACGGTAAATTTGTAATCATCGTAATACATGTTATTTGATGGAGCCTCACCAAGCATAGCTGGGGTTCTGTTGAATGCTAGTGATGAATTGAAATTGTGGAGTTTGGCTGGGGATAGAGGTGGTTCATACTTGACATTCTTGTTATGTAGTGAGCGCGTGTAATCTACAAAACTCAGATGCCTGCATGCATCTTTCAACAAACAAATAATTTACAAAGTAGACACAATGCAAGTATATTATAACCGGTTCTAAAAAAGTGAAGTGAGTTTAAGCATTTTAAAAAAGGTGGACTATCCAATATGCATTTTCCTATAGAAAAATATGTGTGGCTATATCTACATAACAAGCAGGTTCGCTATTAGACCTACAACTGTTGCCCAAGTCCCAGATTCAACCCATTTTACGATCCTATGTTCCATAACCAGCCGAAAGAAGCCTTGTGTTAATCCACCATGTTTGTCTAACATGGCACGAACTTGTCCATCTTTCACCAACATGTTATCCACGTCAACATCCATATCCTCATTCATCATCGATGTACCTCAAGCTCACACCCCGCCATGGTTGGCCACACCATGCTGGCTATAGGGTGTCATCGCAACCCACTGCCCAGCCACATTAGCTGCCCCCACAACCACCCACCACGGAATCGACTACCACAGACAAGTTAGGACACTCCTTGAGCATTTAGCCATGAGGACAATGAAGGTGTTTCGTTCGAGTTCAGACAAACAAAGCAACAGGCAAATATGATCAGTGCTACCACTCTAGAAGAGCATCGCTTCACTGAAAAGAGACTGTCCAATTTGGGAGTGGAGCTGACAGCTGTTTTTGCACCTAATCCAATTTCCCGCACCCTAAATCCTAATCCAAACAAACAAGTATGGATGTAAATTTACTTTCTGGCCACATTGGTCAACTTCAAACATCTGCACATTTGCACAGACAGGATGCTATCTAAACAATAATAGTCTCACTTTTTTCATATACAATGCAATGCAACTGAATCAGTGAAGTGTTCTCACCAATAGGTATGGTGCTTTCCCACCAATACCTTTTTGCCGAAATACTCTATGGTTAGAAGAACCCATTGTTCCCCTGTACAATATGTGACATTAATTATTAACAGACTACTAATTACATAGAAGAAAATGGATGAACAAACATAAAAATGAATTTCTAGTATGGTCCATATGCTTCGTTTCTTATAAAAGAAAATTCTAGCATGGTCCATATGTTGCATTTCTTAGATAATGATCCATATGTTTCACGTATTGGGTATTGGAAGAATGCTACAGAATTGTTCATAACTTCAATGAAACCCCTTTTCTTCTCAAGGGTACTTCCAACAAACACAGATGCAAGTACCAACTGTAGAGTTAAATAAAGCGAAAGAGTTTAGCACACTTGTATATTAGCACTTGCTCATGTTAATTAGGCAGAACAATTCATAGAAGTGTGTACTCTGGATATCATAGTTTTAGAACTTCAATCATGTGTGCAGAAGCATGGCTGTGTTTAGTTCCACATCACATCACTAAAATTCCCAAAATTCTCTCTCCAAACTTCACTATCCACCTATCACATCAAATCTCTCTCCTCATGCATGGAACACTAAACGTGGGTAAATAAAAAAACTAATTACATGGTTTTCATGTACACGACGAGACGAATCTTTTGAGCCTAATTAGGTCATGGTAGGATAATGTTTACCACAACCAAACGAAAAGTGCTACAGTATCCGATGTGACATTTTCACCAAACTTTCTCTTCACTTTTTACAACTAAACACAGCCCATATCTATTCAGCCACTCCAACATTAGAGGTTTTGCAGAGCATGAATACTGCAAAGCATGCATCCCAATGTAAATGATATGGTTAGAAGAACCCATTGTTCCCCTGTACAATATGTAACATTAATTATTAACAGACTACTAATTATATAGAAGAAAATGGATGAACAAACATAAAATTGAATTTCTAGTATGGTCCATATGCTTCGTTTCTTATAAAAGGTTCACAGCATGAAAAATAATATTATCATGTTTGAGCTTCCCACATTACCATTTGGAGATAGAGTTGCCATCTGAACAATCCATTCCCCTACCAGTGTCAAAAATCACAATCTTTTCTTTATCAACAGTTATCCTGCAGGAAGATTCAAGGATCAGTAACCACACCAAGTTTGCAAAGTCCAGAAGACATGTATTAACAAGAAAATAAATAGTCGTAACACACAGAAAGTTATTAATATTTTCTCAGAAAAAGTGGAGAAAATGCTTTATCATACTGCAACAATATTGGAGCAAACTTGAAGACAAAACTCAAAATAATGTAAGCTCACAAAGCTAATCTCAAAAATAATGACAGTAGAAAGCATAATGACGTATCAATATCATGGAACTAATGCAACTCAATGCAGCTAACTGGTTATTATCATGATACCAATGAACAATTGACAACTCTTCAGAGACAAGAAGGATCAAGCCTGATACATCTACACCATTATTTTTTTTACTTCTTGTATTTGTTTATTGCATTTTAATACCATTACATTTACATTCAAAACATTTCTTATAATACACAAATAACAATCACTCCTCAAAAACCATGTGAGTTTTGACTTTAGTAAGTTGCTAAATTGCCTTTCCTAAATAAATACTTTAAACCCAACACCCAACTCTCTGGCTCACATCAAATACTTAATGAAAAAAAATAACCTAAAAGAGTGCAGCATAGCAACATTTCTTAACCTGTTGACCCAGCACATTACGAAAACAGACTTGCATGCTTCTTCAGCTAAGAATAATAGATTTTACAATGGTTAACTCATTCTTTCTAGTTGTAGCCAAGGTGGTTGTGCCAGTTTTACCAAATGTCCAAATCTTTCTATTACTGTTACACACAAAACATAGATTGCAAGCTACAAATGGATATAGATAGCTCTAGTGACAGGTCAAAGCGGAACGGATAAAGAAAACATATCAAGGACTGATTCTTTTAGATCCTGGGACTTTGATGGTAAAAAATAAATGCATTACTAACTTGATCAACTTCCTTTCTCCTTTACCATTCAACCACACAGCTTGCAGTGCATTATCCTGAGAAAAGAAAACGAGAAAAAAACAGGGGTGGGGAGACCATAAGAAAGTGCGACCCAACCAGAAATAATTGATAAACCCATGTATGGATAACTATATACCCACCCATTAGGGTTGGAGGAATACAAGGAAATTATTCCCAATAGCAGTATGGAGTGTAAACATTGCAACAACTACACTTCTGAGATCCTCAATGTACTAAATTCGATTGTTCGAGTAAGAACTAAGATAGAGATTAATCCACGCGACAGCTTGATCTCGGCACAACTCAACTGATTTCTGAATACTTGTGAATACAGAACACAAACACAAGGACCTTGGGATCAGAAACACAAGCAGAAAGTGTATCTTAGCAGGAAAGATGCAAGCCTTAACTCTTAAAGAAGTGTATAGTGCTCAGTACTTTGTATCATGAATAGGCAAATAAAGTCTTAAAATGTCAGAATAGAGAATCTGAATACAGTCACATCAAATACTCACCTCAAACGTACTGACAGATCCTCCTTTTTCGTCCTGGCAAAATAAACAGATATCAAACACATCGTGTGATAGTATGCAGAGCCATCACATGAATCAAAATGTAATCCACTGTTATGATAGAAATAAAACGATTAGGACTCACATGGAGTCTTAATATGTTAATATTCTTGTTGTCGAAGTTGTTCAGCTTGATTTTATCCACTATCTTTTTGTCAAGCAGGTCCGTTAGGTAAATATTTCCATCCCAGTGTATTTCACGCGCCCTTCCACCTCCAACAGGAGCATTGTTCAACTCCCTCTTGACACTAAGCATGAGATCATGAACCAACATCTCTTTGCCAGGGTCATGCAGTGTGAAGCTGGTGCTCAAGCCACATGGCAACAGGACCTGAAATCGGTATGCTCTTGAAGCACCTTCTTCATCAATCCCATCCGAATACCGTACTAAAGCCTTCCTCTTCAATCCTCTGCTTGCCTCTGCCATCTTAGAACAAGACCTGCTTATCACGTAGAACAAGTTGCACAAACTATTCTCAGGTGAAGTTTACAAAGTTCAAAATGGAATAAAGAATGAAACATAGGAAACCAAACAGGTAAAAGAAAATGGTCCACATCCTACTGTACAAACATTATGCATGCTAAAACAGATACTTTAAGAAAGAAAAACAGAGGTTTAATTGCCCTTTTAAACATATAAGAGCCCAAGTTGCAACTTTCCCCAAATACCATATAAAAAAGTAAATGTAACCACAAACCACCGGTGCACAGATTACAATCCGATCATGGTCTGAGGTAAAAAAAAGAAAGTCCAGTCAGTACCAGAGCATGGAGCACGATTACAATGCCAACCTTTTTCCTTCAACTGAGGGTTACACAAATCGACATAAAAGAAAGGGATATAAACTGCTGCTTGTCCCCCACAAAAGAGCAGCAAAAGGGGATTTCGGCGTCGGGCGCATAAAATCCCTACCAAGAGACGAGAGACCTCAGTAGCAGAGCATGAAATGCAATGCACGGTACGCAATCTTGCATGCCGATTTTTTTTATTATTATCAAAAGGATGGCCAAAGATCGTATGGTTTCCCCATCAAAGAAAAGAACAGCAATGTCAAAGTAGCATGACAGTCGACACGAGAGTTATCCATTGTACGATCAAGAAGCGAGGGGCGAAAACCCCAAAAAAACCCCAAAGTAGCGCAGCAAGAAAAGGAATCCCGTCCCAGCATCAAGACAAATCGAAGGTGAGAAAACCCCAAAGCGCGGGACCAAAAGAGCAAATATTTCCTCTTCGATCGACCCCAAATCCCCCGGCGCAAAAAAAAGAAAACGGACTAAAAAGCAGGGGAAATCACTAATCACCGGCGACGAGAGGCCCCTCCAGCCGCCGCCGCCGCCGCCGCCGTCTCGCTGCCAACCACGGAGTCCTCCGCGCTCCCGCTTGGAGCAGGAAGACGAAAAAGGACTGCTTTTGAGGGAGGAGGAGGAGGAGGCAAGGAGGAGGGGGAGGAGTGAGGAGGGAAACGCAAGGGGAGTGACGAGTGGGTTTTGAGAAGGGGAAAAGGGAGAAGACCAAGCGGCCGAGGCACCCCCGACCCAAATCTTGCCCTGCTGATGCAAGCGCGTCTCTCTCCCAAGCCGCTGCAGTTTCATGCTTGGCCAGCAGTAACTTCCCTCTCGCTGACGGTGGGGTCATCGAGTCTTCAAAGCATAGTTGGCCCATCCGTCAGCGAAGGTAGCGTGTCTGCCACGCAGAATCATTTCATGCTTCAGTTACAGGCATTTGCTCGGCAACAGCTGTGCACGGTGTGTGCCTATATATATATTGACTAGGTAAGAGTCCGTGCGTTGCTACGGGTATGATACACGGAATAAAATAAATAGATCATACAAAAAGTTTAATTTGGACGACTCTACAATCGCACATCAAAATCAATAAAAATTAATATTTTTGTTTCTTATAAAGACATAAATGATGTGCTATAAACCGTAGTTGTTTATATATTTATATATGCCCGCACGCTGCTACGAACTGAAATTATAATCAAAACTACTATGTCTTACCAAGAGAAAAAACATAGTGTGATACACATAATAACCGGTTCTCTATAGAACCTTACAACCGATTCTTTTATACCATCCGGTTCATTATAAACCGGTTGTGGTGCCGCTGCCATCTCTGTGTTTCTCACTTTTCTTTCGATTCTCACTTTTCTCGCGGACCATTTCTCTCTGTTCTTTCTCCCATCCGAAGCAAAGCTGCAGCTCTGCCCGTCTCCACCTAACAAATCCAAGCAGAGTAGGTGCTGCTCCTCCACGGCAAATTAATCCAAGTTAGCTGCTATAGTGCCCCTCACCGCCAATGCCCAATCCATCTACTCCTTCCTTCAATTTGCTGCACGCCTGCTATTTCCCCTCCCTGATATCTCTCCACCAACGCCAGTAGCAAGCAGCAGCCCTGTTTTCTCTCCACGAGCAAGCAAGCAGCAGCCATGGCCGACACCCCTACATCCCCTTCGCCGAGCAGCAGGACAACGTCCCCGACGCCATGCAAACCGAGGAGC
The DNA here is from genome assembly GCA_900205405.1 of Echinochloa crus-galli. Classification (NCBI taxonomy): domain Eukaryota; kingdom Viridiplantae; phylum Streptophyta; class Magnoliopsida; order Poales; family Poaceae; genus Echinochloa; species Echinochloa crus-galli. Next base: position 532,380 of record OAMR01000210.1, on the reverse strand, counting down.
CGTACCGCGAGCCATGACGCAAATGTGGAAGGGGAGTACGACGACAACCGGGAGCTGCTACATCGGCACCAAGCTGCTGCACGCCGCAACTGTCTTGGACCTGTCCACAACTTGCGTGGACCGCGAGCTCAAGCCGCTGCGACCCCAAGACGAACCGCAAGCTTCTGTTTTGGTCGCCCTCAACCTATTCGACGATATGCCCAGCCGATTCTAGGTGAGCACCAGCCCATCCTCCCTGTCTTGTTTGCCTTCAGAGCGCAGCCACCGTTCTGTGTCAGGCCTTCGCCCTCGTCGACCCGTCGCTGCTGCCCGTTGCGCTGTAAATGCCTGCCTTCGCGCCGCGCGATGCAGGTGCCACTGCTGCCGCATAGGAGCCTGCAGCCTTGTCACGGTGCATCACAAACCGGTTATGATGGTATACCCAATCGTCTCATCACAAAGGATTTTAAATACAAACCGGTTGTGATAAGGCCTTTGGTTGTGATGAGGGGTTGAGTAGTGGCAATTGCTGATTAAAAACAACTGAACCTATCCTCTGTACATAGCTAACACAAATGAACATCAGTAATTGAACAAGTTGATTTAGTCATAGTGTGATATGACAACAAGTATACGGTCAAAATTCTTTAGTGTCTCTTCCAACCAAACACAAGCCTCAAGATCTGCAAAAAAAAGTAAGATATGAGACATTGATTAAAATTGTGACTTCAAAGACCTTGTTTGGATGTACAAGTGAGTTTATAACTTGTTTCTTCACCATAGAGTTAGAAACTACTACATTCCCCTACAAGTGCTCATACAGCCACAAAAGAACAAAATCACATGGCTGGCCAGAAACTTCATTTTGACAGGATACACAACAATAAATGAAATTAGGAGGAATATCAGGAAAACATTCATTAGAGAAATTCACAAGTTCTCTTACGTTTGAATGAATCTGTCTACAAATACTTGCCTATTACAATGTGTGGCAACGCAAATGTGCATATATGATGCATTAGTTCCAAGTAGTGTAATTAAATTTTTCAGTGTTAAGAGGGTTCTGATTCACCAACCACCACACTACCACACAATTTTCTAATTCAATTTCCATTTCATTTTAGAGTTTCAAAGACTTACCAAGATGGTTTGTAGGCTCATCAAGCAAAAGGATTGTTGGATTCATAAACAGTGCCCTTGCCAAAGCAATTCTCATACGCCAACCACCAGAGAAATCTTTAGTTTTCTTTGCCTGCATCTGTTTGGTAAAACCCAAACCAAATAATATTTCAGCAGCACGCTTTTCTGCAGTCGCAGCATCCATTGACTCTAGACGCTCATACACACGATCCAAAGCCTCACCACCACCATCATCCTAAAAATGTCAAAAGAGATCTCAGTTAGTACATATACATCAAATTTAATTTGCAACACCAGAAAGGTATGATATATAGGAGAAACATATATGAAGAGGACTATTCTGTATCTCAAGAGCTCACCTGCGCAGCCAAAATTTCAGCTTCCTTTTCCAACTTCACTCTTTCTTCATCACAACTAACAACAGCTTGTAGTGCAGACATGTCTGAAGCCTCAATCTCATGGCTGAGATGGTATATGTCCATGTGTTCAGGGATAGGAAGTTCTCTGCAGCCTATTGCTGTGAGAAGGGTAGATTTTCCACAGCCATTCAAAGAAAGCCAAGACTGACGGGTTTGTTCACATTGGTGACGTTCCAGTGGTTATGCAAGAATTGGGTAAAAAGCCAATATTTATTGGAGATTCCAGACATAGGATTTTGGTGAAATCCTGCAAAAGTAAGTTACCATTTTCAAGAATTTAGACAAAGATAGTGCACACATAGGAGAAAAGCAAGCAATGTTTCTTGATCTGAATTAAGAATAAGACTTACACACAGGAGGTCAAGCAATGCCAAACTCATGTCTGTAACCAAACTCCACGGGCTAGGGCAGTTAGGCGGACGGGGGTTGGGGATAAGGGTTTCACGATGGACAAGGAGTTTTACCTGTGATTCGTGTCGTCGTCGATCATCCTCCACTCGCCTAGGTTTTCACTGCGCCTCTCCATCGATCTGCGCTTCGCCGTTGGTGTGGGGGTCACGGATGTCGGGCGTGGGGGCAGCGGCGGCTGAAGGACGATGGACAAGGAGTTTTACCTGTGATTCGTGTCGCCGTCGATCATCCTCCACTCGCCTAGGGTTTCACTGCACCTCTCCATCGATCTGCGCTTCGCCGTTGGTGTGGGGGTCACGGATGTCGGGCGTGGGGGCAGCGGCGGCTGAAGGACGATGGACAAGGAGTTTTACCTGTAATCCGTGTCGCCGTCGATCGTCCTCCGCTCGCCTAGGGTTTCACTGCACCTCTCCATCGATCTGCGCTTCGCCGTTGGTGTGGGGGTCACGGATGTCGGGCGTGGGGACAACGGCGGCTGAAGGACGGGGGTTTTGGGGGACGGCGGCGCGGGCGTCGGGAGATTTGTTTTTGCTAGGGTTACCGGAGGCGCGGGGAGGAGGGCGCGCGGAAGTTGTCGCATAGTTTTTTTTATAGACAAAGGGAGGAGGCGCGGGGGCGTCGGGACATCGAGGTGCGGAGCAAAATCCGGGGTGCGGGAGGCGCGGGAGGCGTCGGATAGTTTTTTTTAAGGAAGGAATTGATCGCACTGCGGGCAGACGGAAGGCAGACCCACGGGTCGCACCACGCGGTTCCTGAGTACAGGATTATTAGGAGTAGAGAGACGGAGTACTTGATAAAAATTTATAAAGAAAAGAACAACTATCGGCGATTTAAAATAGCATTTAAGAAATCTTTCCATCTTTAATATCATATCGTGCATTACCAGTCCTCCGACGCAATATTCTTGCTAGCATTATCAGATCGTTTGTGTGAGTCGGACAAAACAGTTTGGATGTATAGCATCGTTCAAGCTCCTATGAATGCTGCATCGAATGGCCTTCGTTTGTCTTACGAGCCACCAGCTAGTAGTATTTTTCTCTCAGCACAAATCAGCACCAGCCATCAGCCACCAGTCAGCCAGTAGTATTTTTCTCTCAGCAGAAATTAGCACTAGCCACTAGCCACCAGCCAAACAAACGGACCTGACTAATGGTTACAATAATATAACTTTCTAAAGTGGACATAAGAACATATAGGGCCTGTTCGCTTGACTTATGCTGATGGCTTATGCTGATTCGTTGTGAGAGAAAGATATTGTTGGCTGATGGTTTATGCTGATTCGCTGTGAGAGAAAAATACTGTTGGCTGAATAAGCACAAGTCAAGCGAACAGGGCCATAGCCTCGAAGCTAACTACGTTGGCACGTTGCCACCACCGCGTGTGGAACATTAAGAGTGCACAAGAAGATGTGGAAGTAGAAAAGGTTGATAAAAAAAGTCAAAAGGTTGATCCTCTACAAAGGTTATGTTATAGCGATGGTTGGTCCTCTTCATAACTTGTACACCTTTTATTTCAAATACTCTTTGTTGTTGATTTTTTCATAATGTTTAACCATTGATCTTATTCAAAATTTTTATCCAAATATGCGAAAAACTAAGTCACGCCTAAAGTATATATGATGATAATATAAGCCACAAATAAAAAGATGTACTTGCAAAAAAAATTAAATAAGACGAATGGACAAACGTTACGAAAAAAGTTAACAACGAATAGTAATTTGGAACGAAGGTAGTAATATATTAAGGGTTGATCTTCCTCATAAGTTATGCTATAGCGATCGATGGTCCTTTTCATAAATCTATAGACATAGCTAATCACAACACGTGCATTAGGGTGGGGTGAGATAATTTTGCTGATGTGGAGGAGAGAGAACGAGTTTAGAGAAGGAAATCGTTATTTCTAAAACAACTGTATTATGAGCTAAATTTTATGAATATGAGACGACTTTTCCACCATTGTATGAGTTATTATTGCCATGTAACTAATCATATTTCTTTTTTCACCCATAAATTAAAGGATATTATAATACTACGAGGCAACCAAAATAACAACATATTATACATGTTATCTAATAAGTCATCTCAAGATTAAGTGTCGCTGCATGAAACCATCTATCAAATTACATCAATGTAGTTGCCCTTAAGGAGACTGCACCATGGAGCATCCATCATGTTCCTTCTTTTTCTTTGTGAAATTCCATTTCTTAATCAACACATTTCCATCTCAACTAAATTTTATCCAGTGTAGACATGAAACATTTGGAAAACTATTGCCAAAAAAATTATCAAATATTTAAAAACCACTCTTAAAAAGCAAGGCCAGTTGGTAAAATTTCCTGTGGTTGAGTCTGCTCACATAGATTCGAGTCCTCGACTCAGTACAAGTATCGCATTTTCTGAATTTATCTAGAATTTAACCGACGGTATTCTTTTAGTTGTTGGCATCATCTGTCGACAAAGTGATGCATGTGGTGACTTCGTCAATCTCGGCATCTATCACCCCGGTCTCTCGAAGATGCTCATAGGGGTAGAGTTTTACGTGTGTGTATCTATAGATGCGAGTGTGCGTGCGTGTAATCGTTTCACATATGTACTGGTATTTCAAAAAAGTGCTTATAAAAAACACCTTTTCCCAAAAACTTACTTGAACTCAAAGGTCGGTTCTGCCAAGCTGCTGCCGGTTATTGCACTTCACCAACAGCTGCAACTTGACTTTACTAACGGCGGGTGGTGCACCCCATCAGGCTCGGTAAATGGCCACTTACAACCATGTACTGTGTATTTAGAATGCAATCAAAAGCTTATTCAATGACAAGTGCCGTTTCATAATTTAAAGGAAGATAAAAATATTTTACAGTCGTCATAAATGATACTACCTCTGTTCCAAAGTATAAGTCGTTTCATTTTTTTACCACAAATTTGACCGCTATTCAAAAAATTTATGTAAACATAGTTAAATTTAAGGTATTTTTGAAAAAAATATTAATAAAGCAAGTCATTATAAAAAAATATGAAATTTACACAAAATTTTGAACAAAACGAGCAGTCAAACTTAGAGTAAAAAAGTCAAACAACCTACATTTTGAAACAGAGGGAGTATGAAATAAATAGTATAAAAGGGTTTAGATCCCCTCTCCACGCATGTCAGAAGTTTTTTAAAATGCGTACACTTATACGAACATTTTCGCGCACATCTTATCCCATAAATGGTTACACGAGACTGGTGAAGTTATCAAGGTATTTCATTGTCGACAAGCACGTTATCACCTACAGGCTACGGTATCAATGAAAAAATTACTAGCTCCTACGAGGAAAACAAACTATATATAGCAGGAAAAACTAGTTGTCGAAAAAGCCCACGTGACCAGCTAGGGTGTGATTGTTTTGAATCTTTAGGAGCCCTACGCCCCTACTCGACATTATTTTTCTCCCTTAACCTCCAAAACTACTGTTTATGAGGTTTTACAAGGTGACTTTAGCAACATAAAAATGGTACCACCAAATCCATATTTGTTATTATGGACTATAACTACTAGCAGAGAATCAGAGATGCATGTACTCCTACCTTGGGCACGTGTTAAGAAACATATGTCTAATTATTATGCAAGAGATAGAAAATACGTTAACTATCGTATATGGTTAGGTAGGTAGATGGAAGAAACATTAAAAAATCTTACTCTTTATAGTAGTCAGCATTAACATAAGACCTTGCCAAGTTAACTATCTTTACTAAAAATAGGAAAAGGGAATGAATGTAAATGAACAACAGTCGGTCGGTCGCATTGTCTCAATCACGCAGTCAGTGGTGCGCTGCATTCCACCATTGATATAAAAATTGAATATGTATTTCCAATAACTTTGTAACTTAAAAGACGATGAACATGTGACGCTCATTTGGTTTGGTCATTTATGTAAAAGTTTTCGATTCAGAACTCAGGTCTCCAACTCAGCACGAGCGTTCATACTTTCAGCTAATTGTTTTTTTAGTGGTATACAATATGCTTGTTAGCCATAAACCAGGCAACAGCGGCACTGACCTCTCAAATGAGTTCATAAATATACCATGGACAGAGGAGCACAAAAGTGGTGGAATTGAAACTGTGAGATTGTTTAGTCAGGAATTTCTTGTGCAGGGAGTAGGAATGTTCTTGCAGGAGCTCTGCCCGAAAGATCACATACAAGTCAGTCAGAACGGGACGATCAAGAAAGTGCACCCCTAGTTCCTCTATAGTCAGAACGGGACGATGAATGGGGTAGTAGGAGCATCTGCTCGATATGTTTTCATTTCCTTCATGTAACAAAAAGCAACTGATAATACAAACAAGGACATGGTATATTACGCTAACAGGTAGTAACAGGAACATCATAACCCTAAAGAACTAATTGATCTCAAAAAAAAAAACCCTAAAGAACTAATTAGGCATGCAACTAACTAATGAAGCTCATGATGGGTCTTCATCACAACCCTAAAGAATGTGAATTATTCACTAGAGTTTGTTCGTGGTGAATATATAACAAATTATTGATTATAGCGAGAGTTTGTTCGTGGTGAATATATAACAAATTATTGATGATAAGGCTATAATCTTTCCTGATGATCCACTTGTCCGACTAATTTTGACGATCTGTTCAGAATATGAACAGTCCCGAATTACAAGCTAGGGGTAGCCACTTTGAACCCGAAACCCGAAAACCGAACCGAACCCAAATTACCCGAATTGTCGGTCTATTCGGGTTTCGGGTTCGGTCCAGATAATTTTATAATTCGGAGTTCGGGTTCGGTTCCTATGGTCTATAACCCGAATAGACCGAATAACCCGAAATTCAATATATTTACATATTTTGATTTAGATCATGAATGTTACACCTTTGTGTTTTAACCTATTTTATTTTTTTTATAAACTTGTTAGTTACTTGCTTTCATTGAGTAGTCCTTAAATCCATAGATTTGAAATGGGTTGGGAATTTGAATTTCTACCATAGAGTTTTGAGAGGTGACAAGGATATCTATGAAAATTCAGGTAATTCGGTGGACCGAATAGACCGAACCGAAATAATCGGTCTATTCGGGTTCCGTTCCTATTTTACTTTTTAAAACTTCGGTCCTCACTTTTGTAAAACCCGAAATGACTGAAACCGAATAGACCGAACCGAAATGACCGAATAAACCGAATGCCCACCCCTATTACAAGCTGAACAAAACCGGTTTAGTATTACAATGGTAAAGGTAATTTTGATTGCACGGGACAGAACTGAGCAGGAGATACACTCATCAGATCTCGTCAAGAGAAAAATATTCGCCCAGACCTGGTAAATGGTAAAACGGAGAAACAATTGCCGTTGCCACAGCCATTCGGATTCCAAAGCTGCAGCATCAACAGTTATATATAGAGAATAAGTCGCCTTCCAGGTATTCACTATCAGGAGTAGAGGCGGCACTTTCCAGTTCCAGCGCATACTGTACACTCATCGACATCACCAGCAACATGTCGCAGGCAGTATTTTATCCGATCATTCATGATATCCTGCAAAAAGCATGTTTCATGGTGTTAGACATCATATGTTACTGAGTGAAGGGATCTAAATCATTATCGATCTTTGTCCTAAATTGCTCACAAATATAAGTTGCCCACTGTATTAAGAAAAAACCGATCCAGAAATCCAGATCATGGGAGTGAAGGAGCTGTACAACCGGGGCTGTATAGGTTGACGTTTAAGTGTGCAGAACGTTAGCTGGTTGCAATTGCAATGCAAAAGTTATTTTTCGCAATTATACGAGAATTTCCATACTACAGTTTTCTATGCATATTGTTCCAAACACACAAAACACGAGAGATCTGCAAGAATTCCATACAGCATTCCAAGTAACCTTCCCAGTGTTTACAACACCATGATTTTATTTTATAGGAAATGTTAGCATTCCTTTCCAAATTATTGAAATTCAGAGAGTCATCAAGAGGATAGCAGTTCTACTGATATATTTTGTCAACAAAATTCTGGAAGAACTAAGTGTTAATAACTCCAAATCAGACTGACATGATTAACAACTGCTGCATATAAATAATCTAGAGGAAATTCAATGAGCACATACCACCATAAGCTCATGCAGTCCAAGAGTGGCAGTGACGATATAGGGTATATTTGAGTGCTCCTTGGATGCTTCTGCTGCTAAAGCAGGGATATCCTGAGAAAAAGGGTCCAGGATGTATGAAAATCCATGTACTAAGATAACTATTGTATGAAACTGTAAGTTCAAGGTAGATACACATCTACACTCTTCGCTAGAAAACTATAAGCAATGGAATACCATGCCTTTGACAATTAACACCCTTAACAATAAACATTATCTTCCATAAAACAAAAACACTATTAATCTTACATAAACAAAAGAAAAGCATACTTGTTTCCAGTGTCGTCCAGGGGAAAGGAAATATGGACTAACAATAACACGGGTTGCTCCTTGTTGCACACATTTTCCAAAAGCGTCCCTAATAGTAGGCTCAGCCAGCTCCTGCATTTTTTTAAAACTGCAAATTAAAGCAACAAAATATACTTATCATAACAGTACGAAAAACTAAAGAATAGTATGATAAATGGACCCAAGAAGTCTTACACAATACCGATAAATATTACAAAGAAATGGCAGTTGGAAAACAAAGAACATGGCAGCAAAAGAGATTATGAAATACATTACATCCTTTTAGCAGGAAAAGACACAGATTAGCACAAAATCAGATCGGGTGACTAAACGGAGCCCTCTGTTATCCAACATTGAATAAATTAAAATCACTAATAATGTAGACCCCAAGCACAATAAACTCAAAAAACTAATGCAGGTAACTATGGTGCTAACTGCTAACAAGAACCTTGCCATATGCCATGTCACCTTTAATTCAAATTACTTGATTTTGTATTTGACTGACTCTAATCAGCAGCAGTGATTCTACCAAGCAGAACACAGTCGGATATATATTTAACTTGATCAATAGGCAAAAGTTCAGTTACTTTGTAGAATATTTTTTCTCGAAACACGCAGGAGAACTGCGTGTCATTTCATTAAGGTAGAAGGAAAAAAGTGGGGGAAGCCCCCCATTGAAGAACAACACAACAAAGCAGTGTCATTTCATTAAGGTGCTAAATGCTAAAAAAGTGGGGCAAATTACTTTGTAGAATAAAGAAGGTTTTTGGTGTTTTTACCCCTACTTTGAGGTGCAATTGTGATTTTGTCCTATTTTTTCAACTTTGCGAATTTGCCTTCTATTATTCACAACTTTATGCAATTTTGCCCTTGGTCTTTGCATATTTGACCTTGTACTGTTCATTGACTAGGGGCAAAATCACATTGACTGGTGAATAGCAAAGGGCAAAATCATAAAGTTAAAAAAATGAAGGTAAAATCACAATTGCACTTCAAAGTAGGGGCAAGAACACAAATACCCCAATAAAGAAAATACAACACCAGTATAAAACTATCTCCAATATGCAGTGAAACTATGCGATCATTTCTTTCAACAACAAGTTCATATATAGTTTAAAATCGCAATAATTCTTGAAAAGAAGTTTGAAGCAACTAATGTCACATACAAAGCATCAGAATTTGAAGCTGAGGGGCATAGATAGTGGCACTCTTGGCCACATAATTTCAGGGGCTGATGTTTTCTGCTCTGACCGCTAATACCATGTGATATTAACCTGAATTGAATCTTAGTGGGAATCGGCAACATAATCTGTATTGGTTTGAACTTCATAGCTGGAAATTCCAAGATTGGACTAGCAGCATGTCAGCGTCAATTACTGCATTCTGGAAGTGTGTTTGAGGCCCCTAGAACCAAAAACAAGTATCAGCTTCTCCAGCCTAGAAGCTCAAGCCAAGCCAAACAGACAACTTTATTTGTTCATGTTTTTATTATTTTTGCCTCTCAAGTCTCAAACACTTGACCGTACCTCCTGTATGAACTTAAATTCTATACAGCTTTTATGGGTATCAAAAATTCAGAAGGTTAATCTTTTAGGTTTATCTGCCATGAGCCCCCAAAAGTTAGATTCTTGGTGATATTTAAGCGAGGCCACGTCTTCAGTTTCCGGTTATTACTGCCAGTAAGTTAATTTCGGTAGGACGGACTCTGTGGGCATTTGCATTTGACTTATTCAGGAACTATGCTACTCAGGCTTAAGTTTGTCTTGGAGATACAAGCTAGGTTCGACTATCCTACATTTTTTTCTTTTCATGATTATCCAAGAATATCCTACAGATATATATTAAGTTCATAACAAAATGAGGGCAAGTATACTTTTACTCTACTCAAACCAGAAGGCCACAGCTGAGTAAGCACTCTGCAGTAAATTTATATAGAGAGGACCGGAACAAAGATGTGAATTTTAAACACCCAAAGGGAACTAAACCTAAATTTTCATGCTAACAAAATGAGAGCCTGTATACATTTACTCTACTCAAACCAGAAGGCCACGTGAGTATTTGCACTCTGCAGTAAATTTATACCAAGAGGACAGGAAAAAAGATGTGAACTTTAAACACCCAAAGGGAACTAAACCGAAATTTTCAAGCTAACCATACATGGAGATTAATGATAGGGAATAACTGCATAGGGTCCAGAATTCTTGCACTAGTTTAGCTATATTTTGCTCTGAACAGAAAATGTATGGTCTAGAGAGTTGCAGCTTAATCTAACTTAAAATCGAATACTCAGTTGTGTTTAATGCTTGTCAGGCTTCTGAACTTGCTGAGACTTTAAAAGGAAAGGACATAGAAGTAAAGAATGGTAATAAAAAAAAGGACACATTGTCTAGTCCTGTTGGTTTGGCTGTTACAGACATGTGGCTACTATGTAAAAATATCATCCAGGGAACAAAAAGTCAGAATGTAAGATTAATGTCTACTTTAATAATTTCCCATCTTCCTGTGCTATATTTGGCCCGTCAAAACTCAAAAATTGAACTATGCTATTTTCCCATTATAAGACAAGGCCATTTAGAGAAGTGAAATGCCAATTTGGCAAGAGCAGTAAAATTTCAATGAGGTTAGACCACATTGGATATGATCCTGGAGTTACAGAATAGGCACAAGAAAACGTGAATACACCTAGTCAAGGCAACAAATTTGCAATACAGTGAAGACGGGACAGATTCTATATTCATAGCCATTTTGTCCATTTGATTTGATAAGTTGGAATTACCCTCGTATTGTCCTGTGACTGTGAGTACAGTACATAATATGCAGTGTAAAGTACAAATTTCAGCAATTAAGTATTACAAACAAACTGTACTGAATGCATAGATTCTGAATAAATGAGCTTGCAATGACCAATATTAGGTGTAATTAAGTTAAACACAGAGTCAGACTTGCAAAACATAGAAGTGCACGGATTAACAGAGATAAATAAAAACCTTCTAACAATGTACATTCAAAACATGCTCACTGACAAGCCAAACTTTCCATATTCAAATATGTTGTGGAACACTTGGAACTCGAGGTACAAGTTAATTTACTGATTATATCTCAGAAAATGGTAGAGAGGCTCACTACTCATTTGCAGAAAGTCTTGCCTCCAAATGGTATCAGTTAAATTAGCCGGTTACATTTATCAGGAAAAGGAAGGCATAAAAATTCTGGACCAACAAACAATACCATATGAGCAGGCTCAACAATCCTATAGCCAGTCCTCGCCCTGAACATCTCAACAAAGTCGTCTGCATTTTTCAGTAACTGAATCAAGACACAGTAAAAGCACCATCAATACACTTGCAAACAGAATCAGGTTTATTATTACTTAGCAAGAGATTGGATTCTTGGCGCCTTGACCCATGGTCCACAATGACCACGGCATCGTTATCCCCCACGGTGAAATCCTTCCTTGCGGACGTTTCTGACCCACGGGCAGGATTCGGTATGGAATTCATAGCAAGGTTTCCACTAGACCCTCCAGCTCTCGGCAACTCGGCAAAATAGATGGAATTCCTCGCAGCTGTGCTCCTAGTGTCAAGAAATAAAGAGATGCTGTTATGACAAGAAGCGACAGAGCAGGTACAGCAGACCGCATAATTCTTTCATTGGTTGGGCGAGTAACCGAACGCAGGTTTAACAGGGAGAAACGGATTACCTTGGTATAAGTATGCTTGCCGGAGTTGCAGTGAAGGGCTGCAAGGGGACTGAAACTGGGTGCATAGCAGGGGCGCGGGTTCAGGTAAAACCAAGATTCTGTCGGGGGTGGAACACTGGAATTAGTACAGTAAATCAGGGGCGGATCCATGCGAGGGTTTGGGGTGCTCGGTCGCACAGCGGGAAGGAAGGAAAGGGAAGGGGCCTACCTGGATGCTGCTCGTCGCCGGCGGAGGCCCCGACGATAACCTGGCGACGGCGTCGACGGGGGCGAGTAGCTCTGCCAGGAATGAAAGGCCACCAACAGGGGGTGGGCCGGGTGGGGAGTGAACGGGAGAAAGAAGCCACCAAGGTCCGCTACGGCCCAGGACGCGCCCAGGCCAGGGCTGAGGGCCCTCCATAATGGGCCCATCACCCCCACCACCACACGAATGCACGAATCAGCCTAGAGCCCTGCCAGAAAAGAAGGTGACGAAGAGGGGACCGGCGCAAAAGGCACAAGTGTAATTTTTCCCTGTACCATATTTTTCTGATTTTTTAAACCAATTCGCCGTTGTTTAGAGTTTATATAGTTTTTTTGTTTTGACCTTAAAAATGCGTTGGATATATTTTTCTACTATATTTTAGAAAGAGTAAATTGCACTCACCATACAACAACTTGATGGGTGGGTGCAAATTGGTCCAACAACTTGTAAAATACTCAATTTAATACAATAACTTTATAGGTGGGAGCAAATTGGTCCAACAACTTGTGAAATGCTCATTTTAGTCCAATAACTTGGTAACTTGGTGCATCTATAGTCCAAACGTGATAACCGTAACATATTTCCTAATGTCGGCCTGTAACAGATATCATATTCACGTATTAATTAGCTATTGATGTTCCCATCGCGATGGCAATGCATTTAGCTAAGATAAGAACTTCCAATGCATAGGGAAATAATGTTGTGTCTTCAAATTCATTATTTTTTATATAGTGATTTAATTTTGATTAAGAATATTATTTTTCATATTCAATACTAATAAGTTTGTCCTTGTTGTTTTCTACATATTTGATTATATGCATTTTTTAGCTTAAAAAGGAAACCAATATATGTGCTTTAGTAGCTTGGCGCCATAAATATTTTAAAGCCTCCAGTACTTGTTTTTCGTAATGAAAAACTAGCTAAAAGGACACAAACAAATTTTTTTCAACATAATTGTTGAATGCATGAGAATAAGCCCAAAACAAACCTTAGGTTTCAAACTCTCTCTTATGTACTTAGCTTTCGAATTAATGTTGTTATTCTAGAATTTATTGAATTTGGACCAATGAACAAATAAGTTATGTAAATATAATAGACAAAAGGTATTTGTAGGTCCATCTACTATACTTAATGCATCGCCGTTGCAAAGTTTGGACTATAGATGCACCTATTTGCCAAGTTATTGAACTAAATTTAGGATTTCACAAGTTGTTGGGCCCATTTGCACCCCACGTGTCAAGTTATTGTACCAACTTGAGTATTTATAAGTTGTTGGACTAATTTGCACCCACCTATTAAGTTATTATACCAAATTGAGCATTTTGAAAGTTCCCAATGCAAAAAAGCGACGTGAAATGTAGAGTATGTTATGTATAACACCATAAAACATGGCGCACATATTTCTCCCCATCTCGCTGATTATGCTGCTTTCCGAGAGCACTGCCATGGTTCTGCTGGTGGTTATAAGGTCGTTGTAACTATTCTTTAATAAAATACATGTTCAGACATGCCTTAAGATGTTTCTCCCCATCTCACTCGTTCATTGTGCCCACACATGAACCTTAAAGCGTTTGATTCAATGGCTTGATTCCGACCTCTAAAGTATGAGACCTTTTGGAGGTTGGGTTTTGCTCCACATCCTTCTTGTATTGGGCTAACGGCTAACCATCTCCACCTTTGCCACTAACCAGAATTTAGAACAGGGAGCCGAAAACCAACATTTTTACCGCTGCAAGGTTCCATGCGTTGTATTTAAGAAAAAACGATCCGGGGGAGGCCCGGTCGCCCTCCTCTCGAGGGCGACGCGGGCGGAACCCGCGCCGCCGCCGCTCCCTAGCCCTCCGCCTCGCACGCCTCCAGCCCCGTCGCCGCCCGAGGGCCGTCGCCTCCGCGCGCGGCCGCGAGGACGGCGGCGGCGGGGCCTCCCCCTCCTCCTCCTCTTCTTCTTCTCGTTCCTTCCCACGGTACTCTCCGGCGAGCAGGCGTCCGGTGGCCTCCGCCGGCGCTCTGCTCCTCCTCATGCGGTGCCGGCGTTGAATCGGGAGGAGGCTGGCGGGGGCGGCGGGCGGCCATCCACCGCGGCAACGGCGACCAGGTTGGCTCGCCCCATCTCGGTCGCCTCCTGGCGACATGTGGCCGGCAGAGGCTCCGTCCCTCGACGGTGGGGGGGGGGGCGCCCCTTCCCCCATGGCTGCTCAGCCCCTGCGCGGCGTAGTGGTGAGGGCGGGAGGTGCGTTCGCCTGCGACGTCGCCATGGCCAGTGGTACCACCTCTGCTCTTCTCGTCGTCGACGAAGCAGTTCCCGAGAGTGTTGTCAAGTCACCGCCTTTGGGTTCATGATTTCTTTCCCACTCCGTGAGGCACGATGCCGTTCCGTTGAGAGGACGACAGAAGGTTTTGGGACCATAGAGGTTCCAAACCTTCCCGAAGAGTCGGGTGTTATCGGGCGGGTGCTTATGGAATCCAATGGCAAGCTTCGACGGCTGCGACGGTGGGCGGTGGATGGAAGCGAGGGGGAGTGGTACATGTCCTCTTGGCTCGTCGGGCTGAGATCCTTAGGCGTAAGCTTCAATTCGGCTATCGGGTTGGGCAACGACATTTCGCTTCTCCCTCTTGAGGGCGTTGTCTGCAGGGTCTCGTTCGACGGCGGTTCGTGGAAGCTCTCCGTGGTAAAAACCAGACGTTGGCGCAGTTGCGCCTTGGCCTTCCTGAAGGCGTTAGTTGGAGGTCTTCCTGTAGCCGTTGGTGGTGAAGTTGTAGGCCCCGCTGTTGGTCGAGTCGTCTTTATCTCTTTCCCTTTAGATTGGTCATCTAGAGTAGTCTCGACTCATCTCTGATGCGAGGCCTAGAGGGTCCTGTTTAGGATCTGTTGGACGCCGCTCCTTAGCGGATTGTACTTCAGTAAATTGGTAATCTCAGTATCTTTCAGTTGATTTATCTATAAAGCTGGCTACGGCCTTTGCTGGATGCGTTGTATTTAATCATAATAAGTAGACTATGGATTATAGAATTTGACATCGTGACTTTGATAAAAAAAATCTTTTTGTCGAGATAAATGCTAAGATTATACGGAGTATTAGATAATAATAATCAGCCGCCACACTTACTACCCAAAATTAGAAAGTTATATCCAAAATAAAGCGCAAGTTATTTGAGAAAACATGACAGCGGTGTAACCGTGACAAGAAATTAGAGTTGTACTTAAGGTGCCCCGCAATGCTACATCATAACATTTAGTGGACCATGCATCTATCTAATGGCTGGTGTTTTTATGTGGTGTCACTACTATGAAATGGATTTTTGCTATTGGTTTGAGCACCTACTAGGGATCTATGGTTTGAGCACCCGCTACTATGAAGATGATGATATGGGGTGCAAATACAAACCGTTTCTATAGTTTAATATTTGTGTGTATCTCATTAAAAAGACATGTAGCTAGGAAGATGTCAATATCTTGACATATGACAGTACCTCTATGAAGGAGAACAACCTAGATTGTAAGCATTGGATAGAACTTTACAAGGGCAGTAACATATAGCTTACTAATAGCCGAGTTAAAAAAATGACACAACGCTGTATAATTTGTCCTAAACTAAACCTGATATAATTTTGATCAAATTTATAGGAAAATATCCATATCTACCATATCAAATTAATTTAATTGAATACACCATGAAATATGCTTATACTAGTATACTATTAAAATTTCTATAAATTTGGTCAAAATAAGATAAGTTTGACTTTAATAGAACTTAGTTGAATTATAGTTTAGAACCGGTGGAGTAGCTTAAATAGTATCATGTTTAAACTTAACTAACAACTATAAAACATGAGATCATGTGCTTAAGAAGTACCCGTGAGGGCCTTGCCTCATCATGCTTATTATTTTGTCTTGCCTTAGGACTTTATGCTTTTGAGCTGAGCTATAGTGTGATCTATGCTTGTTGTCCCGCCACTAAATCATTATTTGATTGAGTTGAATAACCTTTGTGTTATTAAGCAACAATAAAAATGACATAATTCCTACAAGTAACCGCATTATCATCGGTGTAACTTTAAGGTGAGGTAAGGGATACTATCAGGGTTAGTCTGAACTTACTACTTGTAGTCAAGCTGCAATATGAAATTTGCGCGACACGATGATTGGTACGTACTATTATTTGTACATAGTAATAATGCACTTCTGGATAACTCAATATTGTCACTCTCTCTTCCTAGGTTATGGATCAAGGTTGTTTGCTCTGTCCTAGCTTTTTTTTATAAGGGAAACTTTATTAATCTTAGCCAATTATATCAAGAAGATACAATTACACTAAAATCATTGCCGGCCTCTGCATAGCTAAGATGACACAGCCTAAAAGAGAAAATATAAGAGAAGACATAAAAAATTATGTCAAAGTAGACTACCCATACGACCTAACCTTCAATTTCATACACCAACAAAGCAGCATATGGACTACGAGAAAGGCTCTCTGAAAACGACGCCTCCGACAAGGAAACAGCACGTGCACATGCACGAGCCATCATTGCCATGATCCAACCGGTTAAGATCAGATCATCGATTTTCACCGTAGAGAGCAATCCATCGAGTTCCAAACAATACTTCAGCACGACCATTGTCAGGTACATCCAATTAAGGACACACCTGAGGATTTCTCCCTATAGTGGAGAAATCTGAAAAAAGGTATCACCAATTCGAAGCCCATAATGCCACTCCCACCATCTTACCGAGCCAATAACCCCATACTACCCAATCTTGACCAACAACGATCGGCCATTAACTCACGCAATCCCACGATGACTTTGCCACGAAGTAACCAACATACACACACGCAATGTCCGCAAGATCCATCAATTGATGGGAAGTATCAGCGGAGTAAAAGATCCGTGGGTCGAAATCAAGATGACTAATCTCTGAGATTGTAAAGAGGATATCAGCTATGAATGAAGATGTTGTCGTAAGATGTAGATGCACAAATACCGCCACCGAGTCGACCATCGTCGTGTCCATTATTCACTAGATCCGAAGAGTTGTAGGCCGCGCAGAACCGCATATGGTCGCCGGCCGGCTGCCGCCGCTATACGCCAGATCTCACTTCGATGATTGCGAATCTGGATAAGGCATCAGGAGAAGCCTCGCCGCCGCCATCCCGGGCGGCCGCACGGGCGACGAGGAAGAGAGAATGGGGAGGGGAGCTGGCGGCGGCGGCGTCGCAAGTCCGCCCGCGCGCTGAATTGATTAAAATTTGATATTTAAAATTCGCACAATTTTAAAACCTCGCATTCACGTTATCCTTAACCACTGCATGGGGTATATGTTTTTTTCTGAACAAGCATATCTCATGTGATGGTAGTACAAATCTTTGGTCAATGCAAATGCCACCCTCCGGCAAAGCATCTCGGAAAAAACCCACTACTATAGAGGACTGCGACACTTACGACAGCGTGGAGAGAGACGGCGCGGCCGGGCCCAGTGTCCAGTGACCCAGGACACAGAATAAAGCATCTTGGTAAGCAGGGGTTAGCTCAGCTGGGCTTGGCTTGGTGTTGATTTGTGAATGATTGCTTGCCATGTGTGGGACAGCGCTGCCCAGCCCAACAATCCATCCCCCAATTTCCATTACTGCCCACCCACAGCTCCGTCCTCGCTGTAGCATTCTTCTACTACTAGTCCTCCTCTAGTCGCCCCCACTACCGCGTCGCATCGCCCGCGTCAAGCCCCCCGCCGCCGCCGACCCGCATCCCCGTCGCGCCGCCGGCCTCCTCCTCCCCAGCTGATCCTTCGCGCCGTTGCGCCGGCTCCCTTGCCGCCGCGCGCCGTCCTGGTCGTCGCTGGCCCGCCGCCGCTGCGCCCTTCTGCGGTGGAGAGAGGAGCGGAGATCCGGCCGCTTCCCGGCTGATTTGTTCGTCTGATTGGTAAGCCTGGGTTGATTCCGCCGTTCTGTAGCTCGTCCAGACGCGTGCAATTCCAAATCTTTCCTCCCGGGGCCGGATTCAAATTCAAATCTTTGCTGCGAGATTCCGTCCGGGTCGTCGCCAAGTCTTAACGCATGTCTCTTGTTGGACTGAGTCCCTTAGTTAGACGCGGTTTTGAGATTACACGTTTAATGGCTGTAAATAACGGAAGAAATTGTTGTCCTTTGCGCATCATAGCCTTCTTGATGGTTCTGTGGGCTTGATTATAGCTTCTTACTCTCTTGCACTTATGCTACTCAAGAGTAAGACACCCTGAGATTTGTTCTTCTTTTCCCCTTTTGGGTCAACAGCTGCAGCTCTGCAAATTTCCTCATTACTGCTGGTACTAGTCTGCAAATAAGTTCGTGCTGCTACCAAAAGGGGAGCTTCTCCTATGGCAAAGCCTCCTAATGGCATTGGCCGTAGGTATGTTAAGTGCCACATCTGCAAACTTCCCTTTAAGTAGTTCTTGTTTAGCTTTAGGAAATGTGTGGAGGTATTC
The DNA here is from genome assembly GCA_900205405.1 of Echinochloa crus-galli. Lineage (NCBI taxonomy): Eukaryota > Viridiplantae > Streptophyta > Magnoliopsida > Poales > Poaceae > Echinochloa > Echinochloa crus-galli. Next base: position 513,613 of record OAMR01000210.1, on the reverse strand, counting down.
CCAGACATTATCATGCATAATATTTGATGTCACCATTTCTTTTTCAATCAAAGGATAGGGGAGCATCAACAATACATGGTTCCCAACTTAATTGATGTGCCTTCCTCTATACATGCTATTTCGAGCCTTGCACGTCTTACTGAGCTGGTTATTTTATTTTTAATCAAACAGCCAGCTCATGAGAAGATTGGAGTTGTTGATGCTCAATGGATTGTTCATCAAGCAGTTCCTTCACTTGGGAATCAGGGCAAGTCGGACAACGGAAGAGCACCATGGGAAGGGGTATCACAACTCAAACATTGTTGAACCATGCATGGGCGTCTGCAAATAATCGCAAAAAGAACAACTCTGATTCCACCCCTGATGAAATTCCCAAGGTACTTTGGCACTAGCACTAATATTTTTGGATATTGTTATACACTGTAGAGGTTTTATTGCAATTGCTTCAGTTAGGTGTCATATTTTGATATTTTGATTCTGTACCTGTTTCTTCTGTTATGTACTTATATTGCTATTACCTTTCTTGTCACAACAACAACAACAACAACATAGCCTTTAGTCCCAAGCAAGTTGGGGTAGGCTAGAGGTGAAACCCAAAAACAGAAATTAGAGTTAGGGGGAAAACAGAAAAGGAAGGAAGGATCACAGTTCGGGCACATTGATTGCTAGTCTCCAAGCGCTCCTATCCATAGCTAAATCCATAGAGATATTCCACTCCTTGAGGTCTCTCTTAACTGACTCGTCCCAAGTCAGTTTAGGCCGACCTCTACCTCTCCTAACATTATCAACCCGTCGAAGAACCCCACTACGCACCGGCGCCTCAGGAGGTCTCCGTTGGACATGTCCAAACCATCTCAATCTATGTTGAGTCAATTTCTCCTCAATTGGTGCCACCCCGACCCTATCCCGAATAACTTCATTCCGTATCCTATCCCTTCTTGTGTGCCCACAAGACCACCGCAACATACGCATCTCCGCAACTGTGGTTCTCTTAGCATCCCAAAATTATGTTCTTTTGGCATGCCAGTCCTGTTTGAAGTCATGATTTCTAGCATGCTAATAGGGTAGAGCAAGAGAAGCTGGAGAGATGAATAAGAGCTTGTTAACTCTGGGACGTGTCATCACTGCGCTTGTGGAGCATTCTGTTCATGTGCCATACAGGTTTTACAGCTCTGCTTAGTTTTGATTGTTAGATCATTAGTAGTCTAATTATTGTGCGTGGCAGTAATGCATATTCATTTACTTTTATCAGGGATAGTAAGCTCACCAGACTGCTAAGGGAATCATTAGGAGGAAAAGCCAAAACATGCATCATAGCAACGGTGTCTCCATCTGTCCGTTCCCTGGAAGAAACACTGGTTACACTTGATTATGCTTCTCGTGCTAAAAGCATAAGAAATAAGCCTGAGGTGCAACTTCTACCCATGCATGTGGTCTGGAACTTTAAATCGGATGTTTTGTCTATGTTCATGGTAGATCAGCCATTGCATTCAGTGGAAGTTGGTGGCTCAATTTTGGACCTTAAACACTACCAGCAATCAATTGTTGATGTCCATTCTGCATCTGAAATATTTAGCTTATGATTTCTGCTTTTACTTTCCAATTTTCTTAAAGGATTGCACAATGCTGTGTGCAGATTTATGTTCCTACAAACCCAAAAGGTGCAGAAAGACTTCCACCAGGCATTGTTGTGTCTGAAACAGATCTTTATCCTCGAAGATTATGGGGTGATCCTAGTGAGGTTGGCAGTTTCTACTGTTGTAATTACTCATTGTTGCCTTCAATTGGAGGGCTTCTTAACCTCTTTCATATGATCTACATTCCTAAGATATATTTATTCATCAGGATCTTACTAGCGAGCCGAAGTATCTTGTTACTTTTACTGTTGGGATCGGCCAAAAGGCAAATATTGATGCAGCAGTAAAAAAGGTAACTGACATACTGACAACTTACCTGCTTAAGCTCAGTGGATCGGATTTTTCAACCCTGAAACTAATATATAATGTATCATGCATCCAAGTGAACTTTCAGTCACTTTATTTAAAATGAGCATGTAGTCATTTCTCCTGTATTCATATAATTTTCTCGTATAGTTTTCAGATAAATTCACCATTATGTTGTTCCATTATGATGGTCGGACTACTGAATGGGACGAATTCGAGTGGTCTAAAAGAGCCATCCATGTTAGTGTCATGAAGCAGACTAAATGGTAGCTATTTCTACTATTATTCTCCGGTGTTTTTGCATGACTCTTCTCAATGGAATGCTTGACTGCAAACTTCTGATAATGCACTTGTCTTGTTTATTTAAGGTGGTATGCAAAGCGATTTTTGCATCCTGATGTTGTTGCCAGATATGATTACATTTTCATCTGGGACGAGGATCTAGGTGTTGAGCATTTCAATGCAGAGAAGTAACCATTTTATATTACATTCTTGTTTTCTTTCTGCTTAGCTGGTGTTCATTTTGAGTAAGATCATATCCATGCTATTATCCAGGTATATCGAGCTTGTTAGAAAGCATGGGTTGGAAATCTCTCAACCTGGTTTGCAACCTGATAAAGGACTAACATGGCAAATGACTAAGCGTCGTGGTGACCAAGAAGTTCACAAGTGAGCTGTGGGATCAATATTTTGGTTTTGGTCCTTGATGATAGGCTACTTTCCTAATATTATTTTTCTGGACACAGAGTAACCGAGGAGAGACCAGGCTGGTGCACTGATCCGCATCTCCCACCATGTGCAGCGTAGGGCCAAACATTCATTGTGTGTTTAATTTTGATTGTCCAAATATTGTCCTTCATGTTCAATTTTTATGTGCAGATTTGTTGAAATTATGGCAACAGTGTTCTCCAGAAATGCATGGCGCTGTGTATGGCATATGATTCAGGTGAAGTGACATTACAATCTACGTCATTAGTTTGTCTGAATTGGTATGCTTACGCACTGTTTGATGCAGAATGACTTGGTCCATGGATGGGGTCTTGACTTTGCTCTTAGGAAATGTGTGGAGGTATTCCCAGACACTATCATGCATAATATTTGATGTCACCATTTCTTTTCCAATCAAAGGATAGGGGAGCATCAGCAATACATGATTCCCAACTTAATTGATGTGCCTTCCTCTATACATGCTATTTCGAGCCTTGCACGTCTTACTGAGCTGGTTATTTTATTTTTAATCAAACAGCCAGCTCATGAGAAGATTGGAGTTGTTGATGCTCAATGGATTGTTCATCAAGCAGTTCCTTCACTTGGGAATCAGGGCAAGTCGGACAACGGAAGAGCACCATGGGAAGGGGTAAGACATCATCCACCGAGCGTGAATTTTGGAGGTGCATAGCATCCCATATGTATGCATAAGGATTTGTTCTTACTGTGTAACTTGGACGTGCACCACAGGTAAGAGCACGCTGCAGAAAAGAATGGGGAATATTTCAAACAAGGTTGGCTGATGCGGAGAAGGCATATTACTTGGAACGTGGGATCACGCCCCCGAATTCAACAGCAGTTTAGATGAATACACGCCCTCACATGCCATGGCAAGGTTTCTGTTGTGGGAACCTGGTCCGTGCGGAGTGGTGTATTCATCGAAGCAACTGCAGCCCCGGGCCATCCATACTTGTACATGAGAGCACCCACGAATCAGCACGATTAATCTTAGTATCGTCCCACTTGGTTTTAATGTTATTTTTTGGTTAGTGAGACTAGCAGCGATGTAAGTAAGAGATATAGGAGGGGACTGTGACGATTCTCATTTGTGTATTGTTAATGATCTTATGCGATATGGATATTGGCAATCCTTTTCCTTACTTTTGCATGTAAATTGTTTGCTCCAAAAGTTCTTGTGCGTAACCGGGTCAAATACTAGATTGAGCTAGTCTAGTTCAAGGAACTATCAAGGATTCATGAACTAGAAGTGAAAGCAAAATGTCCAAGAAACTGGGTAAGAGTGAGCCCGTATCGTGGTCCATTGAAGATTCTTCTGGAGCTTCAACGAGGATGAAAATCTAACTGGTGGCTGCAAGGTTTGTTGAAAGATTTCTTGGGTGAAAACTATTGAACCGGATGTCACTTGTATAGGATGACGCCTTCCAGGGAAGGTTTCTTGGGTTTAGCAGCCGGAGAGAGAGAGAGAGAGTTGGTTTTGGCTCTGGTCTGTTGAAAGATTCAGTCCTATCCGTTTCTTTCACAGGTCTTATATTCTTTTTCTCCTAAAAAGCACCGAAGGGCGACATCAAAAGTCTTATTGAGTTATAATACCAATAAACATTCTAACTAGAAAAGATATATTTGAGTTTTCACTTAAGTTGTATAAGCATAAAATGGTTTCAAACAATCACAAAACATTTAAAGTAGATGCTATAAGATAACAAAGACCCTTTTGCTTGAATTTGGTATGATAGCTATTCTAGATTTGAAATAATATTCTTTCCAAAAAAGCTACATCTGAGTTTTATGTGAAATTGTTTACCGTCAAAACAGTTTTCAAAAATCAAGTAAAACATCTAAATTCATTTTTTGAAAAGTTGTATCTATACTATAAGGATCCAATTCTTTTGAAAACACTTCTCACCCAAATAATTTCTATCCATCCCTCACAGAGGACGCGCATGTCAGGTCTAACGGTAGAAAAAAGTGGAAAGTTTTCACAAATTAGAAAAAAGATATCTCTAGAGAGTTTCTGCCGTTTTGGCATTACTTTTCTCACCATGAAATTTCTTTACCCACCAACCAAATAGTCTAAAATAACACCACAATAAAGGTAGCACGCACGTGTGAGCATATTTGCTAGTAAACTACTGGTATAGGTGTTATGGCCAAATCTAACTTTCTTCACAGAGCACATATGCATCTTATTGGAGCTCAAAGTTTGCAGGGATGTGAATGATGATGCACACGTATGCTCTTTGTTATGTTATAATTTTAGGATATTACATTATGTAGGAAATACTATTTGAGGTTTTTTCATATTTTAGATTGGAAGCTTTGTTTGTAGTCAGAAATGATGAACGGTTTATTCAAATCATAATTCAACACGTGATTATTCTTGCATTAGTAAGGAGATTGGGTTGTGACTCCAAGGCAAATAAAAAAGATAACATGAAGATTTTGGGTAATGATAACCTAGATTGCTACCAAGAGCGCTTTTATTATAAGTGGATGTACTTATGTCTATGTTGCCTCCCTTTGCGCACAGACTAGGAATTCATGGCGATTTGTTATTAAGCGTGCAAGAATGCATTGGCCATATCATAGGTAAAACAATTTGAAAAAGCAAACTAAGTTATATACCATCATGTAAATTTACTTCATTTAATTTGAAATACACGCTTAAATTATGTGTTTTGGGGTTCTTTGTTCAGCTTGTTTTGACAATGTTATGTAAAATGGATTCTTATGTATATTAATGTGATTCAAAACAACATGTTGCTAAGATCACGAAGATTGGGGGTGTCTGGTGATATATAAAAAGGTCTTTTTTTTCGTACTTTTATCATGTTGAACTTTTCAGTTTCCGTTTTTTTTTAGCGTGAACTTTTCAGTTTCCGTTGCAGCGCGGGCACAGACCTAGTCTGTTGTTATTGTTGTTTGAGTGGTTGTAGTTGGCTTATTGCCTCTTAAGATAAAGTTGGTGTCTTGGATGTAGGTATTTGATTTTCATTGGAAATTTGACCATAGTACATTGGTAAACAAGAAATGTACTATATGCTGGCGGCCTTGCTAGGTTTTGTGTCTTACTATGGTACATTCAGAGGTCTTGATTTTTTTTTTCTGCGAAGAAAGGTCTTGATTGACTAACACGTACTTAAGATAGTATGACTTTGACATTCTGGTTCATCTTTACATTTTTTTAGTATATCATGCTTCTAACAAAATAGTCTGGCATCACATTTGGGCATGTATCAACAACTCGAGTTAATTGTTTAATGATTTAACAAAATGCAAGAGGAAAGCTATGCTTCAAGCGTTCAACGGGCGAGAATTGGACAGATAAAGTTGAACAACAAAAGCAGCTCGCATATAAATAATAAAAACTCAAACAAGACTATTCTTGGCTAACATATCGTTTTAGTTTCTTCTAAACACTTTAAGTTTCATGCTCAGATTTTAAAGGGTGTCACAACATAAACAATATGACGTCATTTTTTTTGCTGATCTCTGATTGGCACATCAGGAGATGCTTGCATTGCATCTTTCAATTGCCACTTCACCAGGGCTGTGTTTAGTTCCAAAAATGTGTTGGAAAAATTTGGCGAAAATACCACATCAGACACTGTAGCGCACTGTAGCACTTTTCGTTTGTTTGTGGTAATCGTTGTCCTACCATGACCTAAAAGATTCGTCTCGTCATGTACATAAAAATCATGCAACTAGTTTTTCTATTTATCCACGTTTAGTGCTCCATGCATGATGAGAGAGATTTGATGTGATTTGATGCGATAGGTGAATAGTGAATTTTGGAGAGAGAATTTGGGAAAGTTTTTGGGAACTAAACACACCCCTTATGTAATTTGTTCGTGAAAATGCAGCTCGCGGGCCATCCCCGAAGAATATTTGAAAATCGACCTATATACGATCACCTTCATGTATGGCATAGAATTGAATTCTGCTGTGTGAGGTCTCGATCAATCGTACCCAGATTGGCTCCATTTTCTCCACAAGTTTACGTCAACACTCCATCAAAAGTCGGCCAGTTCATTCTACAATCTGAACTCTGAATACACCAGTCCAAGATCGATTTTTATGACACACCACACTGCACGGGACCAATTATTCCGTGCTCCCGTCACACATTAAATGACACCAAGAAATATTCTTTGGTCAAGATCAGCTCCATTAGACCATTGCCCAGAAACTGCTGAGCAGGACTGCAACCTTTCTGGTAGTAACTTGAAATAACACATCAAGATTAACCGCTTACATTGGGTTTCCAGTCCTGCAAAGCCAAAATTTATCTGCATTCTCATCACCTCAATAATCCCAGCATGATTGGAGCCAAGCGCGTGCTACCTCTCCTCTTGTTCTACGGCCTCATCCACCTCGCAGCCGTCGCTGTGTCCGGCGACAGCAGCAGCAGCAGCGCCGGCAAGTTTATCTACTCCAGCTTCGCGGGTGCGAACCTCACCCTCGACGGCGACGCCGTGGTGACGCCGAGCGGCCTCCTCCAGCTGACCGACGTCGCGGCGGTGAGCAAAGGCCACGCGTTCCACCCGGCCCCGCTGCTCCTCCGCGGCCGGTCATTCTCGGCGTCCTTCGTGTTCGGCATCGTGCCGGTCACCCCCGGCTATGGCGGCCACGGCCTCGCCCTCGTCGTCGCCGCGTCCAAGGACCTCTCCTCCGGCACGGCCAGCAGCTACCTGGGCCTCCTCAACCGCACCAGCAACGGCGCCGCGCGCAACCGCCTCGTCGCCGTGGAGCTCGACACCATCGAGAGCCCCGAGTTCCAGGACAGGGACGACAACCACGTCGGCGTCGACGTCAACAGCCTCGTCTCCGTCAACGCCTCCGCCGCCGGCTACTACGCCGCCGACGGCGAGTTCAGGAGCCTCGCCCTGGTCAGCGGCGAGCCCATGCAGGCGTGGGTGGACTACGACGGCGGAGCCCGGCGGCGGCGGGTTCAGGAGCCTCGCCCTCGTCAGCGGCGAGGCCATGCAGGCGTGGGTGGACTACGACGGCGGCGCCAGACGGATCGACGTGGCGCTGGCGCCGGCCGGGGCGAAGAAGCCGACGACGCCGCTCGTCTCGGCCGGCATCGACCTCCCGGCGGTGATCGCCGCCGACGTGGCCTACCTCGGCTTCTCGGCGTCGACCGGCAGGCTCACCACGCGCCACTACGTGCTCGGCTGCAGCTTCGCCGTCGACGCGCCGGCGCCGGCCATCGACACGGCCAAGCTGCCCAAGCTACCTCCCAGTCCCAGAAGCTCCAAAACTAAGTCCACCAAAATCCTTGTGATCGCTCTACCTATAGCCGCCGGCGTGCTTGCCCTCGCCATGGCTGCCGGCGTCCTCCTCCTCGTCCGGCGCCGGTACACGTACGTCGAGCTGCGCGAGGACTGGGAGATCGAGTTCGGCGCGCACCGGCTCTCGTACAAGGACTTGCTCCACGCCACCAACCATTTCAGCGACAAGAACCTTCTGGGCGCCGGAGGATTCGGGACGGTGTACAAGGGGGTCCTCCCGGCCTCCGGCACCGGCGCCGGCACCGGCACGGAGGTGGCGGTGAAGACGGTGGCGCACGGGTCGCGGCAGGGGATGAAGGAGTTCGTCGCCGAGGTCGCCACCGTCGGCCGCCTCCGGCACCGGAACCTCGTGCAGCTGCTGGGCTACTGCCGGCTCAACGGCGAGCTCCTCCTCGTCTACGACTACATGCCCAACGGCAGCCTCGAGCAGCATCTCTACGGCGGCGACGGCGGCGGCGAGGATGGCAGCATCACCAAGCCGCCGGCGACGACGACGACGACGTTGAGCTGGGCGCAGAGGTTCCGGATCATCAGGGGCGTGGCCTCCGGGTTGCTCTACCTCCACGAGGAGTGGGAGCAGGTGGTGGTGCACCGCGACGTCAAGGCCAGCAACGTCCTGCTCGACGGCGACATGAACGCCCGGCTCGGGGACTTCGGGCTCGCGAGGCTGCACGGCCGCGACGCCGCCGCCGGCGAGCCGCCGCGCACCACGGCCGTCGCCGGCACGTTCGGGTACATGGCGCCGGAGCTGGCGCTCACCGGCAGGGCGTCGCCTCTCACCGACGTGTTCGCCTTCGGCGCGTTCCTGCTCGAGGTCGTGACGGGGAGGAGGCCGGTGGAGGAGGCCATGGATGGGAGCAGGGTCATGCTGGTGGACTGGGTGTTCGAGCACTGGCGCAGGGAGGCGCTGGTCGAGGCGGTGGACCCCAGGATGCAGGGAGACTATGACGTGGATGAGCTGGGCTTGTCGCTGAGGGTGGGGCTGCTGTGCTCGCATCCGTTGGCCGGCGTGAGGCCGGGGATGAGACAGGTCGTGCAGTACCTCGCCGGGGACGCACCGGTGCCGGAGGTGACGCCGCCGACGCACACGGGGATGAGCATGCTGGCGTTGCTGCAGAACCGGGGTTTGGACTCGTTTGTCATGGGCGGTTCGGCGTCGTCGATGACGAGCTTTGGCACTACCCTCTCGGGAGGGAGATGACAAGAGGAACAATAATGTCTTCGTTCCATGGAATTGAACCAAGGTTTTCTTCTTAGGATTTATTCTTGTTCAGCGCACGCAGTAAAGGACATGGATGTACAGGGACTAGTTAATGCAGAGTAGAAGTCGCATGGCATTGCTTGCATTGTGTATCTTTTCCTTATCTTCACACCGCAAAAAATCTTTGTAATCTATGAGCGTAAGTTACGTCGACGATCACTTAAAAACTGTCACAAAACATTATTTACGACGTTTTCATATTTTATTTTGTATTAAACGTCACAGATTAACTCGTATGACGAATTACAAAATCATTACGGATCGACATAATCCATGACATTTCTTAACCGTCACAGAATAGCCTTAGGCCCCCGGAGCCTAATCCAAGCCCAATGTTAGTCACGTAAATAAACATCACAAATGTATGTTAGTATTGGTCATAAATTATATAGCCATGTGGCTTGGTTGCTGACATGGATGATGATATAGCTATTGCCGTGGATGATGATATATCTTTTCCTTCTCTTTAACAACTAAGTGTGCGCTTGCAGTACATACATCACCGGTCCCTAAACTTGTTATACAGTATCATTTAGGTCCCTAAACTTTCAAAATACATTTTTAGATCCTCGAACTTGTCTAGTTGTGCCATCTAGGTCTCCAATCTTTCAAAACTTATTTTCTAATCCTCGAACTTGTTCCAGTGTGTCATCCGGATCCTCAAACTTTCAGAATGCGGCGAAAAAGATATATAATATGAGAATAAGGTGGAGTCCTCATCTTTCCACATGTTTGGGCTTATGATGATACCCAAGACGAGTTTATGGAAACATATTTAAAGGGTTTATGCATCTGGATAACACCCCTGCACAAGTTAAAGGACCTAAAATGCATTTTAAGAGTTTAGGGACCCAAATGACGTATTAGGACAAGTTTAGTGACATAAAAATGCATTTAAGAGTTCAGCGACTTAGATGACACCTCGATACAAGTTTAGGGGACGGCCATGCTTTTTACTCGTACACACACACACACACACACACACACACACACACATATATATATATA
>OAMR01000210.1:480595-502718 GCA_900205405.1 Echinochloa crus-galli | reverse complement strand
ACCGGCGGAGGTCCGGGTGACGGGGGACAACGGCGGTGGCGGCGTCTCGGCGGAGGTCCGGGCGGCGCGGGCCGGCGCAGCGCGCGACGTCCGGCGAGGAGTTCGATTCAAGGCCGCCAGGAGTAGGAGCGCCGGGGAGGAGGAGACGGCCGCCGGGCGTTGGAGCGTGTGTGGGAGAGGATGGAGGAAGAAGAGATGCAGTGAGAATGACAGTCGGGGCCCACCTAGTGTTTATATAGTCTGAAGTTTGATTTGGCTAGACTGTTGAAATTGACTGCAATTTAGAGAGTGGCTCTTAGCTAAATAACTAGCTAAATGGAGATATAGAGAGTAGAATATAGAGAGGCTGTTGGAGTTGCTCTCAGGCGGCCTGCATCTTCGCTATCGTCTTTCCCCAATTCGGAAGCAACGCCCATCTTAATTGCAAGATCACATGATTTAATTGGAATATGGAGGGATCACGCAGGAAAATAGTGTAACCATAATAACTACTATAGCTCTGGTCTTGGCTAATTACTTTGGAAATTTTTGTGCAGACATTAGCTTCATAGTAGCTGGGAGAAGGAGGAATGCTTCTATGACACTTCTACTCTAGATAGGTTATGGATATGGAAGTGGTCTTCTATGGGTAAACTAGTCCGAGGGTAGAAGGCATACCAGAGATACCTCTATATGGCGTGCGACTATGAATTAATACGCATTAGAAGACTCTTTGGAAAGGTCTCATAGTGGATCACTAGCCACGCACCTCGTTGTTTTTATAAGGCTACCTTCCTCTAGCATGAGAGAGAAAACATGACTTGTGATGAAAGTGTACAACCTCAGTGTAAAACTGATATATTAGTCGTGCTCGTGGTCAATAACAAACTGGGTCCTTACATGATAATCAAATTTGAAGATGAAATAAATCATGATTTATGTTTTATGGTCCTGTTATTTTTTTATATGCTTTTGTTTAATGCGGGATGGTATACACTAATATCATAATAATTAGGTGCTAATAAAATTTGATCAACTTAAAAGTGCTTACCGTAATATGTCATCCACCCCATTTTCTTTGCCTTAGCCTTGCATATCATATTACATTGGTTAAGTATGACATGTACTCACCCTTGCTATTTTTAAAATATTTATATTCCATATTATATATATATATATATATGTGGTACAGAAACAATGAACAATGCTATATGCGGAATTTGTATTTGCTATAACCTTAGGCTAACCAAAGTCACATTGCTTTGCATTCTTGCCAAGCCGCCAAGATCAAAATCAAGGTGGACTCTGCACCATTGCCAAGCCGCCTTGATTTGTTGATCCTGCACTGGCGCTGCCAACGCAACAGTCATCAAACCGGGTTGTTGGAAACTTATTCCAATTGTTTGGATAGGAACAAAAAGGGTTCATAACATAAATTTGTCACCGTGAGTAACCCCTCAAATTTCTACTTAAAATTATACTTGGAACGTATAGCGTTAATAACATTACAAGAAAAATATGAAGCAAGATTTAAGCTATGACTTTTGTAGCCTGGTCTGTTCAAATGAAAATTTTACTTTCCTTGCACCATTTTTCAAAAATATTTCTCAAAAACCTTGCATTAAAATCCATCATATGCATTTTGGTTGTTTTGTTTTTCTTTTGAATTTGTTGATGGCAACCTTTCCTTGACATCCCTTTTGAATTCCAATCCAACCTTGATTTAAATCCCTCCCAAAAAGATCAAGCCTCTTCTTCTTTCCTAAACGCCTTGGACCCAATCTTCTCCCTCCCTCCTCTATTCCCAACCTGGCTTGGCCCATCATTGATCTCTCTTCTTTTCCCCAGCAAGCCGCCAACCCTTCCTTTTTTGTAGTCCGGCTTGGCCCACCTTTCCTCCCAACCTCTCTTTCCTACGAGCCAACCCACCTCTTCGTGCTAGCCCACATGGCCAACATATAGTCTTTTGTTTGTTTATTATTCCAAATCCTTCGATATATGTCTCTTTTCAACCGTACCTCTGGTTTTAGCATTTCTTGTGCTCGTGTGAGGTAGCATCAAGCCCTATCCATTAGTGCGATGTTTTAAAGCTTTTCTTTTAATTGGTGTATTGTTCTTAGTTACTTTGTTTGCTTGCTTGCATGTTTGTTCTATGATTAAGAGCATTAAAGGTTAGGAGTTGCAAGAGTAAGAGCAAGAGTTGAAGACACTGAGCAGCTTACTTTGGATCAAAGCAAGTGTATCCGATATACTTCCTCATAATTTTTAATCACATATTGCATGCTTGTGTCCTAATTTGATGGTTCCTGTTAAGGATTATGCCAACCACCTTTTACCAACATGAACCTAGGTTTTTACATTCTTGTTGGGTAGCTATGCTAGTTGCTTTAATTGGGTTATGGTTGGAATATATAATGTTAAACATGATGGATCTTACTGTAATTAGATACGCCCATCTTAATTGCAAGATCACATGATTTAATTGGAATATGGAGGGATCACGCAGGAAAATAGTGTAACCATAATAACTACTATAGCTCTGGTCTTGGCTAATTACTTTGGAAATTTTTGTGCAGACATTAGCTTCATAGTAGCTGGGAGAAGGAGGAATGCTTCTATGACACTTCTACTCTAGATAGGTTATGGATATGGAAGTGGTCTTCTATGGGTAAACTAGTCCGAGGGTAGAAGGCATACCAGAGATACCTCTATATGGCGTGCGACTATGAATTAATACGCATTAGAAGACTCTTTGGAAAGGTCTCATAGTGGATCACTAGCCACGCACCTCGTTGTTTTTATAAGGCTACCTTCCTCTAGCATGAGAGAGAAAACATGACTTGTGATGAAAGTGTACAACCTCAGTGTAAAACTGATATATTAGTCGTGCTCGTGGTCAATAACAAACTGGGTCCTTACATGATAATCAAATTTGAAGATGAAATAAATCATGATTTATGTTTTATGGTCCTGTTATTTTTTTATATGCTTTTGTTTAATGCGGGATGGTATACACTAATATCATAATAATTAGGTGCTAATAAAATTTGATCAACTTAAAAGTGCTTACCGTAATATGTCATCCACCCCATTTTCTTTGCCTTAGCCTTGCATATCATATTACATTGGTTAAGTATGACATGTACTCACCCTTGCTATTTTTAAAATATTTATATTCCATATCAATAGATACTGCTCATGAGGAAAATCTGTTGCGAGGATGGTTGATTGTATGTGATATTGGAGCCTTCGCTTTCAAAATACGTTGTATATCTTTGATGGACTCTTAACTCATTTTATAATATTTTTATGTGATATTGTAACTCTTATTCTCTGATGAAGTGACAAGTCTTGATCCTGACATACATATAGTTAGGATTTGGTTTTGTTCTTAAACTGGGTGTGACACATGATCAACATACAAAATCATATATGAGCATAAGTCTACAACTTCACTCACATTCAGTCTCCAATGAGTGTGTCACATCTATCTCAGAACTGTCTACACTACCACGAGTCTAACCAAACGACATGCTACCACGACCACATCCAAACACGCTACTACAAACATATCAAGCAACATATTAACACACATGCATATAGTTGTATATCATTATGCAAATCACTTTGCAATGCAATTTCAATATAAACTAATTTTTCGTCACACATGATCTCGTAGATTTTCTGCTAATTCAATGTGTGCTAGGATGATAGAAGAATAGATGCATACACACATGAAGGTCGTTCAACCATACTATTAATAGAATTTATAATCACAAGTATACATCGGGGACAACTCCAATTCTTTCTGCGATATCGATCTTCGGTTCCGCATAATCCACATAACCTTGTATTTTGGTCACCTGAAAGGGAAATTGAATTCCACTTCAGAAAAACTAATTTCTAAGAAAGATATATTTTTACATTAAAACACAGATATATTGAAAGAGAAATTTTAGTATATAAGATAAAAAGTACCGATTCTTTTATAGCGTTCTTGATTTTCTCATGTACCTCATTATCAAGAGCCTAAACCCCACAGAGACACAACGTCAAGTCCTCGATGTAAAGAATGTCAATTTGCCAACTAAACAGGCTAAAGATCACACTTACCGTCTCGTGGATACTCTCCATAAAAGTATTGAACTATATGGGAAACATATTAAATAAGTTAGGATATGATAACCATGAGTAGATAAAATTGCAAAATTATCTGCTAGAGCATGTCCAAGAGACTCTCTATTTATTTTTTCTTGGCTAAGAAAGAAAAAACCCTAAAAAACCATCCAACAGCTAATCTATCTGGCTAGCCATCAATCTAGGCTTTCTATCCGCTCCTCCTGCCTCGCTTTTTTTTTCCCGAGCGGCAGCGACTCGCTATCCGCTTGTTCCCGCGGAAAAAAAGAAAACGTCGAAGGAAAAATACGAAGGACAGCGATAGTGTAGGTCCCGTGACGTTGGTGGAAAAAATAGATGACGTGTGGACCCAGTTTTGAATTTAAATCTCATGTTTTACCTAGTCTCCTGTTCCATTGAATTAGGGAGTTTTCTATTTGTATAAAGAAGGTATAATCTTCATATTTAGCTAACAAAATAGAGAGTCTCTTTGGAGGTGCTCTAAATAAACGTACCTGATATTCTTTATTGTCATCACTTTCTTGCCAAATCTGTAATGCACGATACAGCATATTATTGTATAAAGGAAACATTTTCTCATCACGGACCTCCTTCAAGGCATCTCTGAAACTTTTTTGAAAAAATATTTACCAATAATCACCAAATGCATGCATATAACAGCATACAAGGCCAGAAAACAAAATCGTTGATTTAATTGTGCATGTATAAGAGGTTAATGGTGCTAACATTTTCCTTAGCAATCCGTTTCCAAATCTCAAAGTATACACTATGCAAGGCATGACGTGAGTCATGATCTCTGCGCAAGCTCCATATATAATCCTGAACAGAAGTAAAAGTCAAACACTACCATAATCAATGCTGACTACAAAAATGAGAAGGGTAAGATCCATCTGACCATGTATGCGGTCCACACTAACTCAGGAAATATATGCGGATACCCTGTTGCAATCTTCATTGCTTGGATAAAAGCCTTATCATGTACTTTTCTCCACTAAACAACAGGGAAACACTTATACATGGTTATATGGCATATTATCTTTCGGAGGGTGCACGAGCATGACTTGCATACCTTACGTGATTCTGAGGACAAATGGATATAATCTTTGAGCCACTGCATCAAAAAGTTGACAGTGCATTATTATATACTCCCTCCGTTCTAAAATGTAGATCGTTTGACTTTTTTTTACCAAAAGTTTGACCGCTCGTCTTATTCATAAAAATTTATGAAAATATAGTCAAATTTAAGACATTTTTGAAGATTTTATATCAATAAAGCAAGCCATCACAAAAAATATGATAATTTGCACAAAATTTTGAATAAGACGAGTAAGTCAAACTTGTGTTGGAAAAAAATCAAATGACCTACATTTTGGAACGGAGGGAGTATATTATTGCAGTAATTTTCCGTGCAATTAGTTTTGTTGATGCATACCTTCATTTTCTTCGATATTTCCTTACAGTACACCACATATTCCTTGTCACTGACATAATCACTAAATATTATGTGGTGTTCATTATTCCATGTATAGTACTCTATAGCCTGCACACAGAAATAAGGGGTTGGGGAAACCCACGAGAACAGATAAAGAATGCTATATTCATTTTGATGTGCAAAGATAGCATATATCTGAGCCAAAACAGGGGATTCTTATGTGGATGCCTTAAGATGAAATCTAAAGTGGCAATCATTGAAAAAAATTACATCTGAACTAGATACAGACTTGCCAAGAGGGTTTATCTACTTTCATTGTGTATCAAATAATGGAAGAACTATATGAATGTAAAGTTGCTGAAAACCCCAGTTGTACGCGCGGAGCACGACTCAAATCATGTGTATACTACAAACAACAGTGCTCATAATATCATGGACCTTAAACTGAAAGCCATCTTTCAAATTAGGAACCTAACACTGAAATTAAAAACTAAAAAGTTAGGGCTAAATTAATGCACGGACGGAGATACCTGTTGTGGCTTGGGGAATAGCCGCTGGTCGTCATCCAATCCAGCAAGTTTGCAGTGTTCAGGACAGAAAGCAAAATCAAATTCTTTCTCATAGTCCACGAAGTATTGCCTTTCCTCAAACGTGTCAGGTGGGTACTGTTGCTTCAGTTTGTCGTCATCGAGTCGAACCCCTTTGGACAACTGCACACATATGTGATGAAGTAGCATACATGGTTTACACATATATATGGTTATTAAAAGTAGCATTGTACTATTACATATGTGGACTGTGGTGAAGTAGTGGCATGCAACAACAATATATACCTCCTGTTTATCTCCTCCAGCTCGTCAGGCTTAGCCTCATGGTATTCACCAAGATTGCGACCGACCCAAAGCTAGGCTGGAGAACAACGCTCTGAAGTCATTTGGCACAGGTAAATGTTTGGCCTCCTCCTTGCTGATATCTTCTCCAAAGCCGGCAATCTCTTTGTCGAAATCGAGATCGTCGTCATCGTCTTCTACGTTGGCCTGTATTCCTTCACCAGCTCCTTCTTCCTTATGAACGATATCATGCGTGGCCTTTGCAAGATTGCAGGAAGTAAACAACGGGCTCTGGGCCTGGTGCTTATCAGTGACTCAGTGTCATCATTGATGGTGCAGTAGGTGCCTATGCCGCAACTCCAAGGATCCGCGAACCAATCATCATCATCATCATTGCCGTCATTAGGGCAGTACAGCTCGTCGTCGTTGGTATCAGATTTGTTGATGATGCACGCCTCATCAGAATTGGTTCCGTCCCCAGTCGCGACCTCGGTGGATTTCAGAGCAACTCCAACAGCCTCTCTAAATTGTTCTGGCTCGGTAAAAAAAAGAAAACTACTGTAAAATACCGATCCAACAGACTCGCTAAGTTGGTCCGCTCGGTATCTCGCTCGGCATCCCCACCCCTCCGCTCGGAATCTTTCCCGAGCGGCAGCGACTCGCCATCCCTTCCCGCCCTCCTGCCCTTCCTCTCCTCGCGCCCTCCCGCATCCGCCCCTGACGAACCGGCGGAGGTCCGGGTGACGGGGGACAACGGAGGTGGCGGCGTCTCGGCGGAGGTCCGGGCGGCGCGGGCCGGCGCAGCGCGCGACGTCCGGCGAGGAGTTCGATTCAAGGCCGCCAGGAGTAGGAGCGCCGGGGAGGAGGAGACGGCCGCCGGGCGTTGGAGCGTGTGTGGGAGAGGATGGAGGAAGAAGAGATGCAGTGAGAATGACAGTCGGGGCCCACCTAGTGTTTATATAGTCTGAAGTTTGATTTGGCTAGACTGTTGAAATTGACTGCAATTTAGAGAGTGGCTCTTAGCTAAATAACTAGCTAAATGGAGATATAGAGAGTAGAATATAGAGAGGCTGTTGGAGTTGCTCTCAGGCGGCCTGCATCTTCGCTATCGTCTTTCCCCAATTCGGAAGCATCTTCAATGATCGGAACGTGACCAATTTGGCTCGCTTCCTCTTTTGATCTTGATCTTAAGATATTCTAAGGTTTGTCTCCTACCAACTCGGCGCACTTGTTGGAGCAGACCGAGCCCTCTTGTTTTGTCGCGTGACTTTGATCTACTAGGCACGTTTGGTTCGTAATTAGTTTCGCCACGCTTTTATGATATTTTCCAAATTAATCTTTGGTAAAACATTGAATTATTTCTATGGCACGTGAGCCAAAAGGATGTATATGGTATAACAAAGTTGGCCAAACTGGCATCGAGGACCCTGGCGCAACATAGTCATATACTACATCAGTATATAGCCGGGACACGATCTTTCGGTAAAAAAAAATGTGTGTGCTGGCCCGTGCAGGCAGAATTGGTGTTAACCCTATCGCCTGCCTTAATCGTCACTAGTCAGTAGATAGGCTCTTCCAGTGCCAAAAACTGATCTGCTTCCTACAAATCACTTATTCAGTTAGCTGTAGTAACTGAGCCGACAGTTTACCGTTGCCTCAAACTCCTACATTTCCAGCGCTCCGTTTGGAATGGAGGAAAAACGAAGGAAATTTGGAGGTTTTCGTTCCGGAGGAAAGGAAAGCAGCGGACGCGTTTGGAATGGAGGAAGCGGCCAGAAACTTTCCGGAGGAAAGGCGATGGAACATGTACTTTTGGAGGAATGGAAAAATGAGGTCAGACCCAAGGGAAAATTTTCCTCCAACGCGCGCTCGTGCCGTGCACTAATCAAGGTTTTCTATAGACTAGTTCTTCCTCGTCAAGCTGCTGCAGTCCTCACTTTTCATCAGAAAAGAACACGAACTCCAAATCAATAAATCAAGAGAGAACGGTGACAGGAAGCCAAAGAACCATCGAATCGAGCTGGCGCTGGCGCCGGCGCATCGCCGCCTGCTACCACGCCCCCTCCCAAGCAGCTCGGCCACATTGCCCTTTCACCAGCTTGCGTCGCCCTCTGGAATAGCGAGCTGCCGTGGCTCCCCTCTGGCAAGATGAGGAGCAGACCAGAGGAGAGAGATGGGAATGCTTGGATCGTAACGAAGAGATAAGTATATGATATAGTGTGTTTAGTAAATTATAAAAAAGTAAAAAAGACTTGATGGGTGGGCCCCTATGGTGTAGCTATATGGCTTAGGGGAAAAATGATCTCAATGTACGGGGGACATAATTAGTCTAATAAAGGTGAGGTTATTATATTGCTAATCTTAAGCTTCATGTGCTCTTTCTTTTCCTCCATTCCAAACACACATAAGAAGCCATTCCTGTGTTTTTTCATTCCTCTGTTTTACCATTACATTCCTTTCATATTCCTGTGTTGTTTCCTCTCGTTCCTGTGTTTTCTATTCCTACGATCCAAACAGACCTAGACTTCTTTCTGCAGGGTGAGGAATTGATATACGAAAAAAAAAGATTACACACACATGCAGCTCAAAAGGCAGCATTCTAATGATTCAGTGCAGAATGGACTCTTTCGGACAATCATTCAAGGCAACGCGGGCAAAAAGAAGATGCTGCTGCAATGCCTCCCGCATGGAGTCTGAGTTAACTGCCTCCTGATGCAAATTTAATCAAAGAAAACCTCAATCCATGTGGCATGACAACAAATAACTTGAAGCAATCTTTCAGTGGCCTCCAATTTGGAAATTCAGCAACACTTAGTATATGTACAGTACAATCAGGAAAGTTCACGATCGACAGCGCAACTTCAAAAGATCAAAACAAAAGAAACTACTGTTTTTGCTCATTTTATCTTTACCAGTCATTGCCTCAGCAACGTACAGGCAGCTGCAGCTTCTTTGAACTGCCAATCATGCAGATCTACCCGTCCTTTCTTGACCCTCAGGTCATCCCACTCTGGCCCCAACCACAGGTACTTATATTACATAAACACACTACTGCATCAGTAAATAGAAATAGCTGGGGCAGATTCATGTCCAACAGCAAATAGAACATTTTTACTGCATAATGCTGACCCAGAACTTCATTTCTCATATGAATGGAGGTTAGAAAGGTAGTCTGTACTCTACTTCATTTTACAAGAGCAGTCAAAAAGGGAGTTGACAGTTTACGTGGGCAGCCTTTGGATGTTTTCATAGAACGACTAAAACAAGAAAATGGAAACTGGCAAAATGGGAGGACTTACTATTCAACTGTACTAGTGCTTAGATGTAAGGAAGTCAACAGTATCTTTAAGTGCATGGATGAAAACATCCACCTCCTCTTTTGTATTGTAAAAGTGAAGACTTGCACGAGCACTTGCTTTGATACCTAGAGTCCTATGCAAAATCTGTGCACAATGATGCCCCGATCGAATTGCTACGCCATGCTGAAACAAAGTGTCAGCAAACAATACTAAATTACCAGTGCCGATGAAAATTCTTTCACTGGAAGTAAGCAAAAGAAGCATATAAAAAAATGTTAACCCAAATATCTGGTACTTTAATAGCAGTTTTTCAGTGCAAGCCAACAAGACAATACAGTTAGACAGAACAAACAGGAAATAAATTGCTTCACATAGAAGCTACTGCAGATGCTTAAAGTAATAGCTTCTGTGTGTGATAGATTTTAGAGTGTCTGAAAAGCTATCCCACCTCAAAATACAGTAAAAGCTAGCCAATGCAGTAGAGCAAGAACAGGTTTCAGAAAGATGAAAGATAAGCATTACAAAACGGGATCACAGATTTATGAAGTTGTTGTAAAAGTTCTATTTACGAAATCTGAATAACTGTTTATTAAAAAAACATGTTTATGTATTAAACCAAATGGTTGATACTTCAGCATACCTGGAGATCGAGAATTTCTGCAATATCTGTAGGATGAACATTCTCAACGTTGAAAGAGCATAAAGGAGCACGGTGATCTGTTTGGGAAGGTGCCGGACCATATATCCGGACATTTGGAACAGAAAGAAGGCTTTCATAGAGATACGTTGCCAACTCTTTCTGGACAGCATAAAAAAGCAGAAGTGAGCATGCCATCACAAGAATTTGCTTCCTTACTGTTTCTGGAGTGCAATAAGCCTTTGTAAAACTTTCAGAAAAGGATGGCATAAAGATACAGATCTTGTATTGACCTCATATTCATGGATCTGATCCATGCCAATGCATGATAAGTAGTCAATTGCTGCTCCCAATCCTATAGCTTCTCCAATTGCTGGAGTTCCAGCCTCAAATCTTTTCGGACCAGACCATACATTAAAAGATAAAACAACAAATGTAAGAAAACAAGGGGAGATATAAAACAGGAACATTACAAAAATGAAGTGTCACTTGCTAAATAATAAAGGTCAATATCCTGTAATATTCAAGGTGTGCCATATCAAAAATGAAATATTCAAGTTCAATACCAGAACAGCATTATCTGCAGAAGAAAGCATAATAAATGTTCAATATGGAACTTCTAAGAGATTCGATATTTAGTGTTTGTGTCTGTCTTTTGAAGGCCACTCAAGGAGATTATGCTGTGGCAATCATTGTGCATGACAGTGTTGTTTGCACTGTTGCATTCCTGTATAGTAACTTCATATCACTTCAGCAGATATTATATATCCTGTACTGACTTTCTCCAGAACTATGATAGTAGCCAATGGAAGATCTAGAAAGATCAAAGCTATTCCTCACCTAGAGGGAGGCTCAGCATATGTGGATTTCTCATTGAACACATCTGCAATCATTTCACCACCACCTGCAATTAAATCAGGTCCAAGTAAAAAACGGAGTCTTAGCACAGCTGTGTCTAGCTGCAGTTTTTAAGCACCAAATCTATCATTTGGCTCTGACACCGACTGAACAAACTCCTTGCACCCTGCAGTGTCTTACCCAAGAAAGGCTCCATAGATGACAACATCTCAAATGTGCCATGCAAAAATCCAACGCCTGTAGGGCCACACATCTGAGAAATTTAGCCCATAGTTTGTCAAGGTCAATTCTTGTGCTATTCCAACATGATTAGAAATTTACTTAATTTCAAATAGTAAATAATAAAAACCTTATGCGAGGATGCTACAAGGAAGTCTGCGCCAAGTTTCTGAACATCAACTGGCATATGGGGAACACTTTGACAAGCATCTACAAGAACCTTAGCTCCAACTCTTTTTGACCATACTACAATCTCCTCAATAGGAAGCATTGAACCTGTATGTCATGAATAAAAGTGGGAGAATACACCTCAGTAATAGTGCCATAAAGATAAATTGATACAAATAGCGTGAAATTAAACTTAAATAGTATGATAAAATCACAGAACTTTTGCCAGAAGTATAGCTTACAACATAATCATCATCATAATATGCTTAATTACAGCTTGATTGGCATTAAGAAAATATAAATCATCATAAAAAAGATCTAGTGCAGCAATCCAAATCACAATTTTGTCATTACTACAATATATTGATAGATTTTGATAAAGACTATAACTACCAGCATAACAACACGGCCTTTAAGTCCATTTCAAATGCAACATCAACTTACCAAGTACATTTGAGACGTGATGGACAACAACCATCTTTGTCTTGTTTGACAAAAGCCCTTTTAACTGTTCAATGTCCGGAACTCCTTCTTTTGTCAGTCCAACATACTTTAAAGTAGCACCAGTCTTCTTGGAAACAAATTGCCATGGAACAATAGCACTATGATGCTCCGCAACTGTAAGAAGAATCTGACAAAAAAAACATATTATCCAAGAACACAAATCAGATATAGTGCTTGACTATATTTAGATTAAACAGACTAGCATTATTCATTTGCAATTTATTATATGGACACTTTACTAAAAAAACAGACTACAAAAGAATGAGGAAAATATTATTTTCTTTACATAGATGCTCATGAAAAGCCAAAACAGTGATAAAAGCACTATTTTCACAGTTACATGAATCGCATTGAAAGTTACTAACACAAGAAGTAGGTACAGAAACTGTAAAACATAATGTATCAGCCATTAAAAATAGGGACTCACCTCATCTCCTTGTTTTATGTTAGATTCACCCCATGAATACGCTACCAAATTGATAGCTTCTGTAGCATTACGTGTGAAAACTATCTCTTTGCTATCGGCTGCATTGACAAAATTTGCAACTTTTCTTCTGGCACCCTCATATGCATCAGTAGCTTTCGCGCTGATGCCAATGAAGCAAGCATGTTAGGGGTACAACTTGTGTACACATACATGGGTAAGGAAAAACACCATAAACTCAAAACACAAGATGAACACATTAACATTAACCAAATGATGCTAGGAACTGACATATTTAATATATCTTCCTACAGACAGTGCACATATTGGATTATTGTTTACATATTACTGAAAAGCCAAGATCATCAAATATCACATGATTCCATATCATAGAATCCACATTTGGTATAGGAAGAATAAACATGGACGAGGTTAATAGAATGAAACAAAAACAACAGAACAAATCATGTGCAGCATATCAGATTGCAGACGGGGCGAGTTGCAGCTGACCACAAACCCACCAAGCTTGCCACCAAACTTATTTGCGGGTTTGCGGCTGCCCACTAATCTAATAAGGCCGCTCATATGTATTTCGTGGGTATGCCGCATGCAAAGCCCAGTTGGCTTGCTTCCCCATACAATTCAATGGTCTGTTTATGATCGACAAATAAAGACAGTGAACATTCATAAATCATAATCTTCGTATCATTCTATCCTCGCATCCACAGCGAACACTGCAGCCAATGGCGACACAATCGGGGGACCAAATGCGGCATGAACAGGAGGCATAAGGCATTAGGTGATGAACAGGACTACGGGAGGCATTAGGCGGTGAACCTGGTTGCAGGTCCTCGCGAGATTTTGCGGCCTATGTTGTTATCGCAGGATTTTGCAGGTGGCCAGCATTAGGCCCGCAAGCATGGTTCTTACGGCGTTAAGGCGTCGCGTGGCGACCCACCCCCCTCACAACGCCTAGGCGCTTAAGGCGCGCGGCGAGGCGACGCCATAGACATAACCTAAACATACTATGGCAGCAAATTCAGTAGCACATCCATACTTAAAATCTCTAGCTCTCAGCTCTCAGTATCCATCATCAAACTAATCTTCATCTTTCTCGTCAGCTTAATCACATGTAATTAAAAAGCAGAGCACAGCCATTCTTGCTGCACATGCAGCCAACAGAGCAGAGCGAGTAGGAGAGAGGGAAAACCAGAGAGTAGAAATAGCGCAGACCGCAGAGCAAGCAGGAGAGGGGGAAGACCATAGAGGAAAATAGCTACCTGGGCACAAAGCAGAGGGTGTTGGTGGAGAGGTGAACAGGGAGCAGGGATGGCTGCGCGGACCACCGGAGAGAAGCGGACTTGCGGAGAGGCGCGGAACGGCGGGGCTGCAGACAGTCGAGGAGAGGGGCAGGAGCCGGGGCCACAGACCCGCAAACGCAGGCGCAGAGAGGTGGGATGGCGGGGCCGTCGACCTGTGGATGCACGGTCGCGGAGGGGAGGGGCGGGGCCATGAACCGCATGAAGCGGATTTACCGCCGCCGCCGCGAAATCGTGCGCCGCCGCTGCTCTCTGCTCTTTCTCTCTTCCCTCTCGTCTGGAATAGATCGATCTATCCGTGTCCTCTCTTATTGCCGCCCGATTTCACACCCGCCAAGCCATCGCGGTGCAATTTCGCGCCCGCCAAGCCTTCCCACTCGATTTCCCTCCCGCCCATCTGCTATTTTCCCGCGCCCTCGATTTCCCGCACACCCTCACGTATGGCGGACGCCTCAGCCTCGAGGACGCCCAGACGACGCCTTGCGCCTGAGGCGGACGCCATAGGCATCCTGGCAAGGCGACAGGGACGCCTTGGACCCCCAGCACGCCCCGACGCCTAGGCAACGCCTTAAGAACCATGCCCGCAAGCAACTTGCAGCTGGGCCGCATCAGCCACAAGGACTTGATTTTGCGGGGTGGGTAAGCGGGTTCGTATAAAAATCAGCCCCGCCTGCAACCTGAGCAGCATATAGCCTGGCTCAAACATGGTTGGTAATAGTGAATGGCTCAATGCGCATTCCAAGGTAGTATTAAAAAGGAATTTACAGGCAGATACACAGTTTTTATACATAGCATCAAGAAATAACATACAGATGTATTTTAAATTACCTGAGTGCATGAATACCACGATGAACATTTGAGTTGTACGATCTGTAGTACTCATCTAATGTTTTCATTACACTACAAGGTTTCTGTGATGTCGCAGCATTGTCAAAGTAAACTAATTTGGCACCATCAAATTCCTGCAAGTTTCAGTGGTAATAAATGAGACCATGGTATACTAACAGAAGCTAGTATTAAACTGATTGTAAGGCTACGGTTTGCAATATAAAATTATAGGGTCCAACAATGCAACAGAATCATTGTTGCAACTCCTCAGCCGCATCTACAGAAATAAACTCAAAGAGAAGAAGCAATTAAAAAAGGACCTCACTTGTGCTTCACAGTTAAAATGTAATCAAGTTAAGAGAAATGTAGCCGGGTCTAGAAATGGGATCAATCAGATCAAAATCCACACGGCAACATTGATACATGTGCCAGACAAGAAATATGCTACAGAAACCCACATCTTTATAACAAAATGGAAAGGGTTTTAGGCCATAGCAAATCAGAAAATTTTTACAATCCAGATAGCTAAGTGCATTCATTAAGCTCTTTGCAGTTTGCACCCAACTGAAGGACAATGATTGAGGTAATTCGATTTAGCTCGATAACAACAAACGCAGCAGTATCTGCATGTCCACAGGGCATCGGTGATCAGAGAAGCAGCAGTGAAACCAGAAACAGACTAGTGAAAGGCTGCAAATTGTAACGCATAAACAAAGATCAGTTCATATTGGCTACTAACACAGTAAATTTTGCATGCCCTAACCATAATCCAAACCAACTTATGCCAAGGCATCATTTATTCCCAAGCTCAACGAACATGAGAAATTAATTTTGATTCTAAAGAAAACAACCAACAAGAGATTTAATGAGTTCATCTCTATAAATAGGACCTGAATCTAACTCAGAAATAGACCTAGATAACTAACGGCACTCGATGAGTAATTTCTTGGATGCAAGGATGAAAACCAAAACCTGCTACGACACCTTTTTTTCCCCTAAAAAATGCAGGAGATCTGCATATTAAAAAGAGAAAAAAAACTTAAAAAAGCAACTGCCTCACAACAACACATGAGGTCTAAGCAAGCTGCAAGAAACAACGATCAGCAGATAACATATAGAAGACATACAAAATTTGAACTAAACAACCTAGTGTACCCAATTATCTAGCACCAGCAAGACACAAGAGATGAGCCTCTTTGAATTGTGATGGACTGCCTGGATGCAGGGGGAAGAACTGTCGAACACATTTGTTTTGAAAACCTGCTATGATACTGATGATTCACAAAAAGGAAACTAGCTTGGCGAAATCAAATTCCTTTAGGTTTCAATCAGTCTAACTAGCAGAAACAAGTATTAACTAGATTTTAAGGCTATGATTTGAAATATAAAATGAAAGGATCCAACAGTGCAAAGAAATGATTGGTGCAATTCCCTGGCTGTATTGACTGTAATAACAGTCAAAGAGAAGAAGCAATTAAAAATGGGCCTCACTTGTGCTTCAAAGAATAGTATGTAATCAAGTTAAAGGAAACATAGACAGAGTTAGAAATGGGACCAATGTGATGAAAATTCACACACCAACATTACACTGATATGCAGCAGACGAGCAATGTGGTACATAATCCCACATCTTTATAAGAAAATGGAATGGTTTTAGGCAGTAACAAATCGACAGTATTACAATCAAGGTAGCATAATGCACTCATTAAGAACTTAGCACCCAAATCAACCACAAATATTAAGCTAATTCAGTTTCCCATGGTACGTCCATAATCAGACAAGCAGCAATGAAACCAAATACGGAATAGTGGAAAGGCTGACAATTGCATGGCACAAATAAAGATCAGTTCATCTTCTCTAATAAATAAGCAAAGATTGCATGCCCTAACCTTAACCCAAACTAAGTTATCCCAAAGCACCATTCAATGTCAAAACTTAACAAACATGAGAAATTCAATTTCACCGTTGTAAGCAGGCACAGCAACTACCAAGAGGTTTTGATAAGATCCCATCCAATGAGAAACTGACGAACTGTGCCAAGTCATAGAATGGTTGAATTTTCACCAACGAAAAAAAAAACCTAATGGCTCGCAGCAAACAATTAGGAGGTCAGAAACGATGTGCAAGTGCAACTGCTATATAAACCTCATCAGGTTAAGGATTGATTGAACTTGAACAGTATCCGGAGCAAACCGCCGGATGGAGCAGAGATTGGAGGGCGGAGCGACCTGGTGGAGGATGGGGAAGTCGACGCGGGTGCGGTGCCCCAGCGAAGCGGCCGGCTCGCCGTCCCGCGGCGCAACGGCCGCTGCGCTTCCGCTCCGCCTCGAGGAGGAGGGCCTGACGAAGCCGCTTCCGACAGCGGAGCCGGGGAAGCAGCAGCGGAGAGCCGCCGCCGCCGCCATGCGCGCCGTGGCTGGGCTTTGGGAGCGGCGTCGTCGACGTGTGGTCGTGTGGCGGCGCTGCGGTGGAGTTGGTGGCGGCTGGCTATGGCTTCCGTTCCGTTCCGTGGGACAGGTGGGGGCTCATCAAAGGCGATGCGTGGTGGAATATATCAGGCCGTGACTGGGCCAGGCCGAACTAGCATTTCCCTCGTGCGGTTGGGCTTCTACTGCTGTGCTGTGGGCTCCGTATGAGTTCCCCTCCGATTTTGCTGCGCGCGCGTCGTCGTCAGAAAGGTCGCGGCGTTCGCGTCGGCTTGCTGGGGCCCGTCAGAGGGATATGGGCTTCTGCGGCCCGTGAGAGAGATATGGGCTGCCGTGGCCCAGGTGTTTTCTTATTTCTTCGATCTTTTTAAAATGATGACATAACTTTCTATTAGTTGGATGTATCTCTAAATACTGTGTTTATTAAGGTGATCTACAAAACTAGAGCGATGAAGATATGTTTTGAACAATATTTGTGGGTTGATAAATTATGTTGAATGTATAATAGCTAGTTTTGCATTAAGTTGTCGCTATACAAGTTTTTAGATTGTCATTATATTAGTTGTAACAACATAGAACTTGTCCATATTCTCTCTATATAAGTATCGTATAAGTTGATACGGATATGTTTATACAAATTCTCTGATCCGGATGTGAATTCTATCAGGACATGAACTACTTCTTTTGGTCCTTGACAGAAAGAGAAAGAAACCCGATACCAACTTGGCAGGCCGGCTTCAATAGGACTGGAGAAACGTGCTTGTTTGAAAACAAACAACGAAAGAAATCGAGACAAATAAAATGCACGTCCTGCACTTTTTGTACTACCTGCGTGCTGTGGCGTCCCTATGGAAAGAGATTTTGTGGAGCGAGAGAGAAACGCCACGCCACTTTGTGAGTTCGTGCTAGCTGCTGCTTAATCTTTGCTAAATGCACTTATATAATTAGAAGAGTACACAAGCTACAACTATTACCAACAATATGTGTTTTTATCCCTAATGTGGGCATATGTGCTTGATTCCGATGCCTAGCACCTTGTGTATGCTGACCCTGACGGGACTGGCCCATAAAATTTGCTGCATATGGTGCCCAAGCAACTCGTAAGAGCGATAATCAACCATGTCACGCATGCTTTATATGCAGAGATGTAAAAAAATGTTAGAGACGCAATGACTAAATAGAAAAAGGCATCATAAGAGCTAAATTTTAAACATATAAAAATCAATTAAGTGAAATAAAAATAGAATAAAAATAAAATAACAGAATTAGCTGCTTCTAACCATAAGCAACGCACAGACATTATGTTTCTCCTATTTCTAAAGCAAGAATGGTTTTCACGTGACTTTTTGTCCGTCATTAGACACCGATGGGTAGACTCTCATGTTCCAAATAATTAAAAAAACGAATAAAGACCATAACTCATGTCCTCTTTTAACATGGTTCAGCCATATGAGTAATAGAGACCCCAACAGATAAGATCTGATCCTAGGTCCTCGCGTCTCATACTCGTGTTTATCCTGTAGCATCGCACGGGCATATTTGCTAGTTCTCTCTATATAAGTATCGTATAAGTTGATACGGATATGTTTATACAAATTCTCCTACAAGTTAAAGGTGGCATTGGATATATACAAATTGATTGGGCAACATAAGTTGCTACGGCCCAAACAACACGCCCAAAACAACACACTTACCCTGACAGACGACAGAGACATGTAGCAACTTATGTTGTGCAATTGTGAAAATTTGTATATCTAATGCCACCTTTAACTTGTTGGAGAATTGGGTCTAGTCACCGAATTAAGCACCAAGCGCGTGAATTGACCGTCCATTGCTCCGCCGAACAAGTGCTCCCGGCGCCGCCGGACAGGATCCCCAGGATAACCACGCTCGCCGCCGGCAAGCTCTACACGGTGGCCACGGCGGGCTACATCCTCGGCCTCGACATGGCCACCGCGAGCTTCTTCGTCGTCGAGCTTCCCAGGGGCGTGGCGTACGAGTACTACGGCTCAGGGACACCGTCTCCCTGCAGGACACCTGCGGCCATCTTGTGAAACACGGAGTGGGGCCGGCAGCGGCCGGGCACACCGCCGTTGCTCGGTGGTCGGCGTCGGGAACAACGCCGAGTTCGTGTTCTTGGAGCTGGATGCCAGTGGCGTCTTCGTGTACATGAACTTCAGCAGCGGGAAGGTGGAGAAGGTGTGCCAGAGGGACCCGGACAACGACGAGATTACACTTGTTTATCCGTGCTCCATGATCTGCCTTCCCGTGGTTCCTGCGCTAGAGGAAGGGGAAGGTGAACCACTGCATCAAGAGGAGGCGTCGAGCTAGAAGTCTAGAAATCTGGACAGAGCCCAGCTCGATTGTGATCTGCTTCTGAGATGGCGGGGCGTAATGTTGATCCGAATCCGAACCATGCTGCACGGGAGTTGGAGTCCGAACTATGCTGCGAAGGCGTTGGAGTAATGTCGCCGGTTCGAGTTCGAGTCTGATACGCGTCGACGCCTCCCTACAATACGATTGCAAACAGATCGGAGTCGGAGATGCATTAGTTCATCGAGGCCTACAAATCATGATCCTTCTCCCAAATCGTGAGGGCAGCAGGTTCAGTTCTGCCAATGCCAAGACACCAGTACTCGATCTCGATCCCTCTCCACTTTCCTGGCCGCGCCGCCTAGGCTCGATCATGGCGCCGCCGCCCGCACCACGCAAGCGTCCGGCACCGGACGAAGCGTGCCCCACGGAGGCCGTCGGCGGAGGCAAGATCAAGCGCTCGCGCTACAACTTCGAGAACATCGATGACTACGAGATGCTCGAGGAAATCGGGGAGGGCGATATCGGCGTGGTGGCCAGGGCGCGTGATCGCCGCACGGGCGACACTGTCGCCGTCAAGTGGATACGGCGGCGCAGCAGCGAGGGTGACGCCGCCGCGCCGAATAACCTCCTCGCGTTCGTGCGCGAGGCCGGCTGCCTCGCCGCGTGCCGCGGGATCCCCGGAGTCGTGCAGGTCAAGAGCGTCGCCACGGACGAGGTGGACGGGGACCTCTACATCATCATGGAGCAGGTCGCCGGCCGCACCCTCCGCAGCCAGCTCGCGCGGGGGAAACCCTTCTCCGAGGACGAGGCGCGCGACGCCATGCGGCAGCTCCTGGAGGCGGCGGAGGGGCTGCGCGCCACGGGGACGGTGCACCGCGATATCAACCCCGACAACGTCCTCGTCGGCCACGACGGCGCGCTCAAGATCTGCGGCTTCGGGTGCGCGGCGCCGGCGAGGCCCAAGGGGAGGCCGACGAGCCCTGTCCCGGATGTGCCCGCGGGCACGATGCAGTACCGCTCGCCGGAGCAGCTGCTAAACGGCCGGAGCTTCGGGCCGGAGGCGGACACCTGGGCGCTGGGGTGCGTCATGGCCGAGATGCTCGCCGGCAAGCCCCTGTTCACAGCGACCACGGAGGAGGACATGCTCACGCAGGTAATAGACCTGTACGACGACCTTATCACCATGGGGGTGGAAGCGTTCGACGACGTGCTGGAGCTGTCGACGGCCGGGCGTGAGGTACTTGCTGGCCTGTTGAGCTACGATTCATGGGAGAGGCTCACCGCAGCGGATGCGCTCAAGCACCGGTGGTTCACGGAGGATGATGATGCGGAGACGAAGCCCCCTGTCGACGTGAAAACGATGTATCCTGGCTTTGTGCCCTTGTTCTCCGAAGCTTAGGAGTCCAGTAACTAGCTAGCTTGCTGTTGTGTCTGTTTCTCTGTGCTATCTCAGTAATGTTGGCTGGAAGGAAATACATTGTTGTTTGCTACCATGTGATCATCTGCTAAAAGATGAATTGCAGTACTCCCCATTGTTCAAACAAATCGTCACTACTACAGAAATGATTTGTAAGAGCAGGATGGTTTTTTTTGTAGGAACGGACTAAAAGAAGAGAGAATTCCCTATTTGACACTGGAAAAGTTACTCGTTCCTTTTTTGACCCTTAAAAAAATTTTGTTCCCTATTTAACACTGAAAAACATACTCATTCCTTATTTGACATTCCATCATGTTTTCCATCCATAAACCGTTTACTCCCGGGGAGCTGAGCAGCACGGGGCCCGTGCCGTGCCGCGTGGCCGCCGCCACAGCTGGCTGGGACGCGCGGGCCTAGGTCGCGAGGCCGCCGCCGCTGCTGGCCAAGTGTTGCGACAGCCAGAGTGAGAGAAGGGAAGGGAGGAAGGAGAAGAGAGGCTGCGGTGGGGCCCACGAGGACAAAGGGGTAAAATCGTCTTTTCGCACGGGAGTTAACGGTTCATGGATGGAAAACATGATGGAATGTCAAATAAGGAATGAGTAAGTTTTCCGGTGTCAAATAGTGAACAAAATTTTTTTCAGGGTCAAAGAAGAAACGAGTAACTTTTTCAGTGTCAAATAGGAAATTCTCTCCTAAAAGAACACCCGATCTTGAAGAACCTATGCACTGTAGTAGCCGACCCGACCGAACCGGGCTGGAGGAAGCCCCGTTGCTAGAAATCACATCTATTTGATGCAACGGATGAGGGCATGACCCGTTGCTGAAAATGAGCTGACCACCATAAGAGCTACCATTTTCAGCCACGTACATTCTCATGACCCGTGCCTGCTAAGCTTGCCTCCTTCTATTTTATCTCTGCTACCTCCCCATCACACTCTTCTCTCTCACATTTCTCTCTCCTTTATCCTCTCATTCTCCTTGACTTGGACAGGGAGACGCTCAAGAGCGGGCGACCGCTGCGGCGAGCGAGCTTGAGGAAGGGACGCGGGAGCTGCGAGCAGGTGACGACCGCGGCGGCGTCGTCCTCATCCATGCCATCGGAGGAGGCGGACTTGAGGTAGGGGCGCAGCAGAGCCAAGCGGGCGGGCGGCCGGCGGGAGCGCTGCTCCACGGCGGCGAGCGCGGTCCCCCGGCTGCGGAGCGGCGGAAGCAAGCGGGCAGGCGGCTGCGGCGGGAGCGCTGCTCCATGGCGGCGAGCGCGGTCCTCCGTCGGCGGCACGGCGCGGAGCCATGCGGGCGGGCAGCCGCGTCGGAGCCACGCGGGCGGGCG
>OAMR01000210.1:433796-476056 GCA_900205405.1 Echinochloa crus-galli | reverse complement strand
CACGGCGCGGAGCCAAGCGGGCGGGCAGCCGCGTCGGAGCCACGCGGGCGGGCGGCCGCAGCGGGAGCCTGCTCCCCGGCGGCGAGCGCTGCTTGACGGCGGCGAGTGCGGTCCCCTGGCAGCGGAGCGGCGGAGCCAAGCGGGTGGGCGGCCGCGGCGGGAACGCTGCTCCACGGCGGCGAACGCAGTCCCCCGGCGGCGGCGGCCCGTCCGAACGGCGGCGGCGGTGGCCCGACGGGAGCTTTTTTTTTGTTTTTTTAATCGATTAGTAGGCGCGGGTGACACCATGACGCACCCGTAAATACCCTATTTCTAGATGCGAAAACCCTATTTCTAGATGCGAAAAGCGAGCGCGGGCGGATGACCCGTTCCTACAAATACGATTCCAACCGCGCCTACTAACTTTTTTTTTACTGCGTCGATTCTAATTATGATGTACGAATGTGAGATGAGTACTCCATTAAAGAGTGCTAATGTTGTGCATGAGTACTGTATATATGTCGGTGACATGTTTTGGGTGCATGTAGCAAACTAGCAACGAGCAATAATCGGTGACATGTTTTGGGTGCATGTAGCAAACTAGTAACGAGCAATAAAACTTTTGAGTGAAATACACCCGCGGTCCTCGAACTTGTCTTGGGATGTCATTTAGGTCCCCGAACTCTCAAAATACATATTTGAGTCCCTGAACTTGCTAAACTGTGTCATCTAGGTCCAAAGTTTCAAAAGTACCCCTATACATAATGTCATGGCTGTCAATTCAGCATGAAATTTTATACAATTTCTCTAGACAAATCGGTTGTTTCCATCACAATAATTAGAGAACTTCATTTGATTGTATCATAGCGATAATTATAGATCAAGAAATGGACAAACATCAGTAACATAGGGATATTTTTAGAACTTTGGATCTAGATGACACAGTTTGGTAAGTTCAGGGACTCAAATATGCATTTTGAGAGTTCGTGGACCTATATGACACCTCGGGATAAGTTTAGGGACCGCGGGTGTATTTCACTCAAAACTTTTTAACGAGTCACTACGTATGCCAGTCCTTCTCGCAATTCTTTATGTGCATCGATGATTGGTTCTCAACTCATAATTGCAGGGATGACCGGCTAGCAGCAGCCCAAGTTTACACATCATGTTCATCCTTGATATGTAAAGCCAAATGACATGTTCTTTTGTACATATTGATGTCCGTTGCTCTCCAATCTCCACCCTGATAATGTTATGCGTTGTCCCTACCCACATCTCACTTCCCATCCTCACTTCCTTGCTCATCCTTCAGTTTACTCAGGAGATCCACTCTTGATCTCTAATGGCACTCAAGGCGCCCAGCCCACACTCAGAGTCCTATTGTTTATCCTGTGTGTTATCCATGACCTTCAAAGATGCACATCATCATAGATACAGACACAATGACCTTGTATATGTTGGGCGACGGTTTAATGAAAATAGACACGAGAACCATGTTTTAATGAAAAAAATATAAGCAAGGAGATGCGAGTTGGATGAGACATAGTCTTATGGTGTACTCCTTAGGACTAGGAGTACAAGGGTCCGTATTCCAAACTAGCAAAGTAGCACGACGACCATGTTAATAACAATATTTTGAATGAAGTACTGCATTTCGAGAGTGACATTTTTAGTAAATACCTGTTTTGTGAAAATTCCAAATCTCATTAATAGGCTACTAACAAAACGCACGTGCGACACACATAACACTCCACGCGATCAAACATATTTTTTTTGCTATTTTGACCTATTTTGAAAACTATTTGCAAGATTAGACCGAGTTGAAAACTATTTTCAAATCTAACCCATCGCTCACGCGCCATACCCACTAGAGCTGAGGGTGTGGTGTGGCATGCCGGGAGTGCTGCCGCGGATATGTGAAGTCGACGTGGCTGCGATATGATCTGGAACTGACGTGGCAAGGATACAACACTAGAACCGTTGGTGTGGAGCATGCTGACCCGTTCCAGCCGTAGACCCCGTTGTGGGTGAGTTAGCTACGTCAACGCCAGAGATGCCAGCATGGTATGTCCGCACCAAAGTCATTGGAGTATTGTTGCGCGCCATGGTTCCTAGAGTGTGTGCTGCAAATATAACCCATTTTCTGTAGCACCCTTTGATTTAATCTGTTCATTCCCGTTGTGACTCGTTGGGTTAGGCAAGTACTCATCCTCCCCCTCTTAGATCCAGTATTATAGGATGTTGATAATATTGTTTTTGTTTTGGATCCATGTGAGAATGTTAATCTAGTGTACTTTTGCAAGTTATTTAGTGGCATTATGTGATATATATCTAATAATTTTGTATCAGAGATTGAGAAATGTGGGCTTCCTCTGTAGATGTAATTTTAATACAGATCTGTAATCATTTTAATGTCATAATATTGCTTTGTTTAGGTCGATGTTGTATAAAACTTGTAAATTTTGGTTATATGATGGATGCACTGTGGTGTGAGAAGAAGTGAAAGCACCTTCCAAAAAAGTTATATCATGATGTCTCTTGTAAGGATGCCCTTGTTCTTGCAGCGCTCCCAGTACCAAATTGTGACAGTGGGAAGCTAGCATAGGTCACCCAATCAATGCATCCAGACCGGCTGCCCGTTCCCACTATATGTGTGGGGATTATCGTATAAGTACAAATGGATTTGTTGAGTAGTAACCATGTGTGATGGCACAAGAGCATTGTGGCTGAAGTTGATTTTTTCGTTATAGGCATCGGAGATGTGCAACTTTTTCCGGTGGATTAATTATCCTGAAATGGTTGATCCAGGGATACTTTATTTCAAGCCATGGGGTACTACTCCATACAAGAGGTTCAAGCGTCGGGTGCCTCCTTCGCCAAACCCACCACCTATGATGGCTGAAGAGAAGAAAGAAGCAAGTGCTAGGCGCGCCTAGGGCAAACCCACCTCTATGCAAATGCGGTGTTCCATCTTAGATTCATCGCCTGGTCGTTGAAGGATCCCCGTACATCCCCCACATTTGAGTGTCACAATCGTAGCAAGGTAAGTATGCAAAACAAATCATGTATGATGTGAATCTTTGTAGCGGCATGGGATAATAATTAACTATTTTTACTACAAAATGGTTACCCACTATGTGATTTTTCCTAGTATGATTATAGCCCCAAATCCTATTGGCCAGATGATTTAACAAAGAAGGGAAAGGAGAAGGTGAGGTATATTGCTCCTGATACAATCTGTCATTGTGGTGGAAAACCAACTATGGGCTAGTTCCGTCAGAGCTTGGTGTTGGTTATTACTGTGGCCACATAGTTGGTGATGATTTGGTGAGTTATTTGGCAAATTTGGGAAGATTAATCCATATTTAGTAGTTGTTCATGTTAGCAAAATATGAATATGGTAATAAGTAGTATATTTGTTTCAACAGAACACAGAAATGTGTCTTTGAGTTTTATCTATAAAACAAAGAGGTGGACCATGAGATAGACCGGCAAAGGAGATTTGGAATCCACCCAGAGGTGTTAAATAGTTATGTGAGCTTTTGTAAGGAGGCGCAACGGAAATTAGCCCACAAAATGGGCAAGTGGCCTCAATCCATGGTAGACCTAAACAAAAAAACGGTGAGCACACTTTTTGAGAGGTGGCAGAAGAACAGGAAGAGGAGAGTAGACATTGGGTATGGTAAAGGTGTAGACGAAGCTGCCAAACAGGTCCAAGAGGAAACAATGAACGCACTTGTGGCCAATTTACCCAATGTACCTGAGAAGGATGAGTAGATGGTAAGATAGGCTGGCATGTAAACATGATTTAGTGATGGTGGATGAGCACATTTGGTAATTGATCAGAAGGCATGAAGCCTTGTATTTGTTGTATAATGTGGACTTTTTGTAACTATGGAACATAATGACTTTGAGTTTTTTTTTTTGATTTACCATGCAAAGGAAGCAATGCTTTCGGATTATGTGAATTCGGTCATGTCTTGTGTATGTCTTGTTGAAATTGCATGCACAATTTTATGTTAAATTATCATCCAACTATTTTCCATAGTGATTTAGCTTGGCCATTAATGGTTATTTGGTAAATAATGTTTGAAGGAGATCTTCAATGGTCTATATTCTTACATGCTGGGCTGGTGGCTGCTGAGCCCAAACAATGACCCGCGCCAACAATGTAGGTGCTAGATTTCATAATATGATTGCCACAACCTTTGGCATGATGGCTCCAGATCTACAATCCGTACATGTTTCATAGATTCCCTACCTATTGCGCTCTTGACATGAACAAATCTTGTGCCCATAAATACCTGAGCATCGGGTTCTTCGTCTATATAAAGCCCCACCCATCAAGTTGTGGGTTTAGGATACCGGAGCAAATTCAGTAGCATGCACAATATCAACTACACAAGAAGTGCCATTCATAAGGAAATGGAAGCGTACTTAGGAGGTCCTCCCAACGATCCAAATAGATGCATTGGTCCTCGCATTTCATCCATACCTTGCAATACCCTATGCATCTATTTGGATTGTTGGGAGGACATCCTAAGTACGCTTCCATTTCCATACGAATGGCACTGCAAGGTATGGATGAAAGGCGAGAAGCCACCTGATTGTTTATTAGTTATGCATTCCTAATATATCTCAGGAGCACGAAACATTTGGGCAGCAGTACAGGGACAATGTTGGTATCATACAAAACTATGTTTTAACTCTCCACTACATATTTCTCTCAACATGCAAGCTTGCCACGTCATCCATCCACTAGGACTATCCATTTATGTCATCCATCGACCTTCTATGACTAATATCATCCATGGTCTTTGCGAGTGCAATGCTACCAAATTCGCACAGTAAATGTCATTCACCGGTCTTCTATTACCAATAGTATCCATGCAATTACCTTAATATTTCTATTTTCTATACAATCAATTTAGTGTTTTTAAATATTATTTAAGAAATTTTCACGGCATCGCGCGGGGTACCACCTAGTTAATATAATGGTTAATGTAATGTTCAGAGCATAAGATATAGGCATTCATCTGGATGAGAAGAGGAGCATGATCAGAGCATTGGGATCAGAGAGTCCATAAAAAGTTGTTGGGGGAAGATCTCTTCCCAAGCCAGGGTCACAAAGGCTCTATCAATTCGCTCTAGCGTGTGATGTTCATGTTCAGTACTCCAGGTGTAGAGTCGACCATGAAAATGAAGCTCCTTGAGTTCAAGGTCTCTAATGACCGCATCAATAGAAGATGTATGGGTTGTTGTTCTTGTCCTCTGCTCTGTAGATCATATTAAAATCTCATGTAACATCCCGGAAATTTTGTACGTTGTTCAATGCAAAAATCTCAAATTTTAAAAACTTTTCGTGTTATGTTGTGCATCCTATCACCTTTAGGATGTCTTCATTTGCCCTCTTTGCTCCTAGGAAATTTATTTTAAATTTAAAATATGAAACTTTGTGCTAAGGACCAAATAGGCTTGATTTGGCTCTTTTTGGTTCTTTTGTTGTTTTTGTTTGTGTTTGAATTCAAATTCTAAATTTGAATTCAAACAAATGCTAACACCTAGCCTATCTAACTTAGGCCTAATCATAACTAGCACTAACCCAGCCCAGCTAACAAGCCCCACCTACCCTCTAACCTAGCTCGCCAGCCAGC
This sequence comes from Echinochloa crus-galli, assembly GCA_900205405.1. Classification (NCBI taxonomy): domain Eukaryota; kingdom Viridiplantae; phylum Streptophyta; class Magnoliopsida; order Poales; family Poaceae; genus Echinochloa; species Echinochloa crus-galli. The sequence continues at coordinate 470,423 of OAMR01000210.1, read as the reverse complement.
AGCCCGCCCAGCCCCCGTGGCCCACTAGCCAGCTGGCCCAACCCAGAAAGCACCGCCCACGCCTCTCTCCATTTCCCTCTCACCTGGGTCCCACCTGTCAGCTTTCCCTTCCTCGCACCGTCGCACCTCACACACGACACTGCCTCCATGCCTCATGCGTGCAACCACGCTGCCGCCCCCGCTTCGTGCCAAAAGCTACTGCGCAGCCCTCGGATGTGTGCCACGTGTAAAGGTGCACACGACGAGGATCGTTGGCCATCCACGGCCCCAATGACACATTCGATATTCCTGGTTCCCGGCCCTCTTCTGATTTATCCTTACATATGCCAGTCTAAGCTCGTAGATGAAGTGGACCGATGGAGTTCTCCTACCAGCAAAAAATCCCTGACCACATAGGTGATTTTGGACATAAGAGATTTTGTAAAGAAAAACATGAACCATATAGTATGTTGGAATGGATGTGTAACATCCCCGGACTTCGTAGGGTGTTGAATGCAGAAATCTCAAATTTCAAAACCTTTTCTTGTGATGATGTGCTTGCTATCACCTTAAAGATGTCCTCTCATGCCCTTTTGCTCCTAGGAATTTTATTTAAATTAAAATGGAAAAATATTTGCTAAGGACTAAGCTAGGTGTGATTTGGCTCTTCTTGGATTTTGTGCTTCTTTGTATGTGTAATTCAAACAAATGCTAATTACTAACCTAAACTATATGGGGAACAATCTAACCAGCCCCTAACTAACCTACCCAGCTAACCCAATCCCATCTAACCTTACCCAGCCAGACCAGTGCCAGCAGCCCACCCAGCTAGCAGTGCCAGCGGCCGCAACAGCCAACGTGTCACTGTGTGTTTTTTTGCAATTTAATAAAAATCCAAAAAATGTTTAAATATTTGAAAAATCATAATAAATCAACTGTAGCTCTAAAAAATATGAATCAATTTCTATATTTGTCTAAAATCATGATTTATGTGTTAGAGCAAGAGTTTGGTGTTTTTGGTTCTTATTACTTCGTTGTTTTGGTGTTTCATTTGCTAGTAGTCTCCGTTCTTATTTATTTTTCACAACAATAGGAGCCCCAGAGATCAGGAGGATACCAAGGACTACGACAATCGACAACTACTTTGACAAAGAGGAAGACACCGTCCAAGTTCACGCCAACCAAGAAATCTCTGAAATACCTATTAGATATGCAAACTAGGGTGGTAGCGCTTTACTCTACTCGCATGATAATAATATGTGTTGCACTACCTTTTATCTACCTTTATATCTTGCTACCATGTTATCCAATTTATATATATGGTACGTTTGCATGTGTTGGGATAGTTGTGATTGTTTACTCTTGGCGTGAGTTGGGTGGCTTGGAGGAGATAGAGAAGGTAGGGCTTTTGATGGAAGCGAGTGGTAACAACACAATCTTTGATTGGGGTGCTTGGGATACTGCACTCGGTCAGCTCCTACGGAGTACCTATGGCGGGTACAATTGGACAGATATACGTATAATGGGTGCCGATTGAGGACCGTTGCGGGGCATTCGCCGTTGTTGTTGATATTCACTTCACTAGCTTAAGGACCGCATCAGGACAACATGGATGTGGGATTTAGTAAATGTGCTCACCATCTACCCAATATGGGAAGTGTTCAATAAGCCTTGCTCGTGCGGTACCAGGACTGTTAGGAGATCGAGCAGGATTTGTGTAAGGAGGACTTGTTGCGGCGTACTCTCCTCGATATACCATAGCCCCCACTGGCCCTGGAGGGAAGGTTTCACAACCCTAGGGAAGATATTAGCGTGCAGATGTTTTCTGAGCCTAGAAAAGCAGGATGGTACACCGTCATTGGTTAGGGTCTTTGCTATGGGTTGCGTCTCGAAATGGCAGATCACCATTTCGCAGTCTGGGTGGGTCCTGGAGTACAACCTCTGCAGAGTGTATAGCTATAGCCATGTCCTCGGCCATGGACACCCCTACGACTGGCTTATTCTGACTAGCAATGGGAAATTCTACATTATCTTCACCTTGATCCTGGAATGAAAGGTCGGTGCAGCTTTGCTGATAAGACAGGTGGGGAGGGAGCTCACACCGCCAACTATTGAGAGATGGAGTATGTGGGTGAGAATGCGAGAACCTGTTGCGACAGAACGAGCCTAGATGGTTGTGAGATTGATGGGTGGTTTGGAAAAAGACTGAGATTGGTGTTTGGAGATGGGATTACTTGGTTATACTACCGCCACGCTTAGGAAACCCTAGCTTAATTCTTTGGATATTTTTTACACTAGTTTAGGCCACTTTAGGCTTGCTGCATATATGGTTGGTGATGTGAACCTATCCCATTTCAACCAGGACGGGTGGTACGATTAAAGATCGTGCACTTCGCACAAGGTTGCATGTGGATGAGGTGGCCAGAAGCACTAGAGGATTTTAGCTACCGCCGCATAGATATTTTTCTTATTGTCGTTTAGCCAAAGGGCTTGTATCAGACCGATCTATGCTATATTATGTCAAGTTTGAGGACCTATATTGATGTATGGATGTAATGTCACTCTGAGATGAGTTCTGTACGTGATAGATTTGATTCATGAGACTACCACACAATTCGTTTCAGGATGTAAAAACCGATTTTATGTGAGTCTACTAGCATGATTGAGTTTGTTAGCTTTCGGAGTAGTCAGCCTAGATCTGGATTTTTGTAGAATAAAATCTTAAGCATTTGATATGTTTCCGTGGTTTGAAATGAGAGGATAGCCTAGATGGATAGTGTTCGGTGAAGGTCCTGAACCTGTAATGTCTGTTTGATTTTGTCTCTGGTAGTTTGTCCCATATTTTTTTCTGAAGAGGATATGAGATGTGTCCCAATTAGGGAGTTAACCAGAGAAATTATTGCAGAAGATTTGTAAAATATTCCAAATGGTCTGTACTTCGATAGAATCAGTTTTGCCACATAAGGCCAGTCTTAGTGCAGGGTTTCACTACACGGTTACCTAGACCAGAAACTAGGTACATGTGCCAAAAGAGTTTCATCACCGTGAAACTCCTCTCACATACCATGAAACTCCATCTTCTCTCTCATATGCCACATCAGCACATTTAATGCCATGAAACCCCAAACCTTCACTGAGACTGGCCTAAGTGAGTGAATGGGAAGACACGTGGGCCCTACGACAACGCCAGACAGATCATTATTGTTTAAAGCTTCTCGGGGACAATGTTTTTTTTTTGAAAAATGGGTACAATGTTTTTGAGACGATGATAGGCAAGAGAGATCTAGCGTTAAAATCAGCCGGTGACTTTTAAGGTGGCCGGTCCTAGGCAGATCGAGGAGAGAGGAGGCGGCATCGAGGACCAAGCGCAGATCGCTTGCTTATGGTCCAAGCGGTGAGATTTGGCGAGAATGACACTATGGTGACTTGCATTGTTGGTGTGGAATGTAATCATAATGGGAAATCATAATATGCATCAATTCCATGGGTGGTGATTAAGTGCAGGCCGTGTGTTCAGCTGCGTCGTCGCTTGTTATTGATTGGGATCCAATAAACCCCAGCACGCACCTACCGGACCAGCCCAACCGAGCTATATATACACAGGTGCACGGCTCACACGGTACTCAAAAAACAAGATTGCCGGGCGTGTCATCCTACATGTGACTATGTGAACTCCTCCCATAGAGTGGTACTGCACCTGCCACCTCAGCACACAGGTATGTGCCGAATTCTACTTCCAGGACTATAGTAGTCTGCAGGTCACACACTGTTTAGTCATGAAGATCTGTACCCTTCTACAGTTCTACTACATCTGTGCTGGTACACAAAGGTTAGTCTGCTAATTCGAAATAATTTTTAATATAGAACCCGAGAGGCGTTATATTTGTCGTGAGGTGCACCTAGCCACTGTTACTGACAAAGAAATACTTGTAATTCAGTTAGAGTTCGAGCAGCTAAAAGTTAAACATAAAACTCCAATAGCCAAACACGCGGTAAACTGGAGCGAGCAGTGACAGGACGCCTATGGCCGACAGGGAAATCTGGTAGCCCGCCACAGCTCTGTCTTTCGCCTGCGACGACCGGGTCCACGGACAGAGACACGACACCACTTCTGGCCCCACAAGCAGAGCACGCGTGGCTGCAGGACCAACCTCCCCCGTGAGCAACGTCAAATTGGCGCCATCGCGTCCCCGTCGTCCTCCATTACGGCTTCCACCTTCCTCACCGCCAGATTATTCTATCACCTTACCGCCAGCGCGCGCGCGCCCATCCGAGTGATCGCGTCGGCTGCCATGGGCAAGAAGCACGCCATAGGTGGCGGCGGCGGCGGCGGCGGCTGGTTAGCCGCCGTCAGGAAGGTGTTCCGGCCGTCGTCGTCCTCCTCCTCCTCCAAGGACAAGGACACCGCCGTTCAACACTGGAAAAAGGTAGTTGCCCACCGTGCTGGCATCATTAGTTCTTGGCACATGTGTATAGTCTAGCTAGGTTGGCAGTTGGCACGGCAAGCTGTGGTGATCAAGCATTCATGGCGTGTGTCTGCATCGTGGCAGGGCGGTGCCGGCGAGGAGGAGGCCGCGGCCGCGGGCGGTGGAGCTGGAGCCGAGGAGCCGGAGGTGCTGCTGCTGGAGCACTTCCCGGCATCGGAGACGACGTCGGCGGAGGCGAGCAACGAGGGCGATGCCGTCGCCGACGTGGCGGCGCGAAGGGACCGGCGCCGGGAGGCGGCGGATGAGGACGAGGAGGCCGACGACATGGAGCGCGCGAGGGCGCTGGCTGCCGCGGCCGAGGCCGCCGTGGCCGCGGCGGAGGCGGCGGCCAGGGTGGTGCGGCTGGCGGCACTCCGGCGCCTGTCGCGGGAGGAGCGCGCCGCCGTGCGGATCCAGGCCTTCTACCGCGGGTACCTGGTACGTACGTGTACACATTCGCCTGTACTCTCAATCAGCTAACTTTTTACATCTTCTGAATTCTGATAGTTTCATTATTCATTTGCATATACTTGCGCACATTTACCACTGATCTATACAGCTAGGATCCCCATATATTTGTCAAACGGGTTCTTAGTTTTCTTAAGGCCGAATACGGACCGTACGATGATCAAAGATGGGCTTGCTCATGCAGCCACTGCTCATCAGCCTACAAACTTTTATCTCACTCCTCGACATCAATGCTAACAATGCATTTTGTTTCGTTTGAAACTTTGCATCATTCCATCAGGATCACAGAGCACATTTGCATCGCAATTAAGGGCAACCTCCGTGCACTAATTGATCGATGAGGAGTACGTACCACTCTTAAACTGTCTGCACCGTCGAAGGCCCAATCACGCTTACGGATCGAGTAGGCACCGTAAGCAAAAACAATGCCTCAGATATACTATGCCTCAGATACAACAAAAACAATGCCTCAGATATAACTGCCAGCAAAAGGTTAAAAAACCGAAAGGTTACTGGTCGGTCAGTTATGTCGCGGTAGGTGGCGAGCCCTTGTTTTTGACGTTTTTGACAGGATGATGGGCAAGGCAAGATCCGGCGTTAAAATCAGCCGGTGACTTTTAAGGTGGCCAGTCTAGAGAGAGAGAGAGAGAGAGAGAGAGAGAGAGAGAGAGATTGCGGGTACGGTGGAAGCGGTGAGATTTGGCGAGAATGACACGGTGGTGACTTGCATTCTAGGTGTGGAATGGAATATAATCATATGCATCAATTCCGTGGGTGGCGATTAGGTGCAGGCCGTGTACATGTTGATTGGGATCCAATGATATATCCCCCCCCCCCCCCCACACACCTACCGGACCAGCCCAGCCGAGCTCAGTAACTGCGCTTTTATGGCGCGGCGCACGGCCGGTTCCTCGTTTGGGTAGATGGGGCGTTAGTTGCCGGCGACCGTGCACCACAGCGACTTTGCTCACATGGTCTCCCGTTGCAGTATGTTTGGCCCTGTTTGGTTTTGCAACCGACTCTACTACTGTACGTTTGGTTTTCTTTTCTTTCTTTTTTTTCTAGTGGGTCATCTTTTTTTTTTGAAAAGGGATACTTTATTAATTTTTCAGTTAGATACATCGAGGTGATACATCCGCCTGAAAAGATCCCGGCCTCTGCCAAGTGACACACAGCCAAAAAGAAAAAAAAAAGTATTCCACAACCTCCGGACCTAATTAGCTGTCAATCCTAAGACTAGGCCGCCACCCATATGCCCGGCCAAAAATAACCTTGGCCACTTGGACCAAGCGCTGCGACGCCACCACAAGGCTGTCCCGCGATGATGGCCGTTGAAGGATAGACCAAGTGCGGAGCAAGTGCGCCGTTGTGAAGATAACCTGCAAAAAATTTGGAGACTTGTTATCGAAAACCACTGCATTTCTGCAGCACCAAACCGCCCAACATAAGGCTGCCGCGCCTACAAATATCAGAGGTTTAAAACTTGGTGGTACAAAATTCAGCCAACTATTAAACATGTTAGTCACACTAGATGGTTTAGGTAAACCCCAAGCCGCGTAGACCGAAGCCCATACCATACGTGTGAATCGACACTCCAGAAAAAGGTGCTGAATGGTTTCATCTTCATGACAGAAAACGCATTGCTTACTGCCATTCCAATTTCGTTTCGCCAGATTATCTTTAGTAAGAATAACACCTCGCTTTATAAACCATAGAAAAATTTTAACCTTAAGGGGAAGTTTTGATTTCCATAATCTCTTATTTGTATTTGGTACATTTTGGTAAATCAGCGCCAGATAATGTGTTTTCACAGTGAAAACACCTGTCGGGCTCAGACTCCATTTAAATTCATCTTCTTCATCAGTAAGGTTTATATTTGCCAGCCTTCCAAAGGCTTGGTCCCTAGATATTTGTTACGTAGAATTTGTTGCCAAGTACCATCCGTTGTAAGCAGGCGGTACAGCCACTTGCTGAGTAGGGCTATGTTCTTGAGTTCTAGGTTGTGTATCCCTAGTCCTCCTTGATCTCGTGGGTGGCATAAGATACTCCACCTAGCTAATCGATATTTTCTCTTATGCTCATCACTTTGCCAAAAAAATCTAGACCGGTAGTAATCCAGCTTCTTACGAACTCCACTTGGAATTTGGAAGAAGGACATCATATACATCGGGAGACTACTAAGAACTGAATTGATTAAGGTTAGCCGGCCTCCGTATGAAAGGTTCTTCCCTTTCCAACTGCTTAGGCGGCTTTCAAACCGCCCCTGGATCCTCAACCAGTCATTATTAACCAGTCTCCTAAAATGTATAGGAATGCCTAGATATTTGACAGGAAAGGTTCCAGGGTTACAACCAAATAGTAGATTAATTAATAAGTAGATTTATTTTAGTACCTCGCATGTTTTAATTCACTAGCTCATTCAAAAAGAAAGTCACACGCCATGCTTATTTAACAAAAAAAATCCGTTAGCTACAAATTAAGATGTTTTAGTTTTGTTCTCAAACATTTTTTCTGATTTTGACCAAATTTAAATGGAAATACATTGACATATACACTATCAAATAAATGTGATATCAAGAATACCTCGTGGTGGATTTAATTAAACTAATTGAATGTTATAGGTGGTGGTGCACTTTTTGTAAGGTCATTCTCGGGTGGAAATTTCATGGGAGTTTTGTTCTCAATGTTGTAACACGTAAGTAATTTTGGTGATATGGTACGATAATTATGAAAAGAGAGGAAACATGTTTTATCGGGATGAAATTTGGATACATGTTTTTTAAGACTATGAAACATGTTAAAATTAGTATTGGGGCTTGTAGAGTTTTATTTCATCCTACTACGTTCAATCTCATGCATGGTAATTAAATACTGCCACTAGCCTATGGATCTGTGAAAATGAAACTGTGCATTGAGAGTTTTAGTTTCGTTCATCAACTTACTCCGTAAGCCACTTCTGAATTTCTATGACATGTCACTCTTCGAAACGGCGAAAAGGAACTCCATACTAGGAATATATTAACTACAAGTTGAATAAAATAGACTTAGGACAATGCTAAAACTTTTATGCTTTCAAACACAAGGAGTCCTTATTAATTGCTGGTAAAAAAATGCAGATACGGAGGGGGAAGCAGGACGTGTGCCGGGTGTTCAATCCGGAGAAGTTCAGAGAATGTTTACCGTCATCGGTCTTTATTCATTCAACTGAAAGCAGCTTGGCAGCGATGCCATTCGGCTGCACGCGGTACCGGGAGCACCCAGGCCGGGACTCCTCCTGGCCTTTAATTTGTACGCATCTTTGCTTAGTGGCAGTCTCCGGGACTGGAAGTTTGAGAGCATCAGCCTAAACTCTACGCCGGCCTCTCGTGACTCTGCAGTTGCCGGCGGCATATCAAATCGTCATCAACGTTCAGATTGTTCTTACACTGTACGGCCTGAAAACCCTAACCGCATAGTCAGCCAAAGAAAACTGCAATTCTTCAAGTGTACTAAACTTCATTTCCTCGCGAATCTGTGGGTTCTCCATGTCTACAATACCCCCCAATTCCATGAAATCGGAGTCACATATGGCTTTGTGGCACATGCTTATATCTCTAGAATTGGCCACCGAAGGGAGTTCAACGTGAACTTCCTTAAGCAACTACAGAGGGTTCTGTTGGCAGGTCCGTACTAATTCCGATAGAAAGGCAGTCTTAAACTCCTCCTGAGCCGGACCGTACACCGCCATCAGAATCCATTTAAAATCATCTTGTTTATTTCGCAGATGGAATTTAACAAAAAATTCCCCTTCAACGATAATAGATAAATCAAACACTAGGGAATTAATGCCCAAGAGGATTCCTCCCGACCTACCCCTAGGTGGCAAGCAGTGCCAAACAAAATCCGCACCCCCTGAGAGACGATTGATATTTGCACGAGACATATCTTGCTTGCCAGTCTCCATAATTGCAACAAAGTCTAGACCATGTTCTCGTATTGCCTCCGATATATACCGGTATTTAGCCAAGTCTGATAGACCTCTGCTATTCCAGTAAATGCCTTTCATTGAGTAACCATGTTATGTTTGTTTTGCTGCCTATGGCGTCCTTTATTTTTCTTGGACGCAGACTTAGTCCTTCGACCAGATACTTGGAGATCACATATTTTAGTGTCCAAGTCCAAGTCATCTAAATCCACATCTGTTAAATCCTTTACTAAGTGCGATAGAAGATCATTATTAAAAGCATGATCTTCCCCATCACTATAATCAAACGGATTATCATCTGTATATAATTTGTCAGCACTCTGGGATTTTGGTTGTACCACTGTTTTGTCTATATGAATTCTCTTTAGTGCACTATAGGATATATTGATTGCATCTGAGGTACGGCCTAATGAGATTCCAATGGAATTTAAATTTGCAATACTTGTGTCTTTCGATGACTTACCACCATAGGAGCTTATTGGGGATGCCGAGGTCTGCGATGCTGGGTTCCCATCCAGGTTCCTAGCCGCTGCACATTTCATAGCCCTCGTCATAACCAACTCATCTTTCGACCCTGTGATGTGCGATCCCATCGAGATTCCTGTGCCAAGAGTAATCCGGTCTCTCTCCATTGAGCCGTCTTCATTAGTCGAGATAGGTGATGTCATGACCTCCTGTCTAGCTGCATTCATTGTCGGGCTTGCCGCGTCCTGGCTTCCAATGGCTTCAGTAGCAGCTGCAGCTATTGCCGGCCTCATCGCGTCCTGGCTGCTATCAGCCGTGGCAAGGCTGGTCGCTAGGCCAGTCACAGTCTGGCCGGTCTCACTGTTAGCCTTCGCGTGGCTGTGCACGGCGTCTTCCTGGCCGGCCGTGACCAGAGCATCAGCGGCCCGGCTAGCCCCTGGCTCCGCGCCCTCGGCCTGGCCCTGTCCGGCCGTGGCTGGGCCATCATTCTTGGCCGCTGACTCCACAAGGTCGGCCTGGTCCTGGCCGGCCGTGACTAGGCCAGCAGCGGCATGGCCAGCCCCATGACCGGCTACTGCCTGTATCTGAGTGGCCACCCCGTGAGTTGAGGCGACCTGATCAGCATCACCCTGGTCGACAACAGGGACGCCTTCCCCTTCATGCTCATTCTCACTCACCCCTGCTGCATTTGTCAATATATTACTTTTAGTACTGCTTCCCTCACGAAACCCCCCTCTCGGAGGAGTCACTGTGATCGGAGGCAATGTTTCTCCCTTTCCCATCATCACCAGCGGCTTCCAAGTCGGACAAGGCCTGCAGTTACCAAAAGGTGTGAGAGCCAGCTGCATTAGTTTCGGCCCACCCCCAGTTTGCTTTCCTTGTTCAGTACTAGACTCTTTCATCTCTGTATCACCTCGCCTTTTTTTTGCAGCAGCGGGCTCATTATCATCGTCACCATTGCCCTTATCCTGCCCAGAGCCATCTTGATCCATGTCATCAGGGTCATTTGGTGGGGAAACAGCGGGCACAAAATCCTTCTCTTCCAGCGTGTATGTAATTATATATCCCGTATTTCCAAATACCAAATCAGTAGTGATAGGAAAGTAGCTTTTCTCTACTACTGCCACCTTAACCCTGATAACACCGAGCTTCCTGTACGTCAACATGTCCACGTCTCTGGTGCTTCCAACTTCTTGTCCCAATGCCCAAAAAACCAAGAAGTGTCTGTAATTATGTGGAACATTGGTAATGTGTACCCAGATCTCCTCTAGCTCATATGCAGGGACAATGTCCTGGTTGCTCCGCCATTCGGATACAGTGATAGTAACCCCATAGTTCTTCAACTGATATCCAATGTCTACCATGCTGCGGAGAGTCTCCACATTGGGGAAAACCACCAGAAAAGACTTCTCACCCTGTGGCAGGGCTTCCCAATTCCACTCCACTCTGGTGATCCTAGCAATCTCTGTCTGTACAACTTCTGCAGGAATTGACGGACCATCCACTGACACCAAGCCAGTAGGGGCCGGGTCCGGTGTTTCTAACTTGTAATCCACATCCTGCACCTGAACAAATGCCAACTCCTTTTTAACCGACCCATGGAGAGATGTAATATTTCTAGGCCATTTCAGAATGGGGCATTTAGCTGATAGATGAGCATTCTTTTTATTGCAAATAACACAATCCAGATCAGCCCGGCAGTCATCATTAACATGGCCATTGCACTTACAGCGGAAGCAGAAAGGTCGCTTCTTCTTTAGGATCTGCTCAGCCCCTTGCTGCTGTCCCTGTTGCTGTCTAGCCTCTCCTTGAGCGCTTGACTCAGCATGTGGTGAAATTGTAGTGTTTTGCAATGGCTGCCAAACACGCCGAGGATCACCACGATTTGCAGCAGCTTGCTCCCGACCACCACCGTCAAACCGTCCTTGATTCAAGCCATCTTGACCACCTTCGCCGATCTGTCCTTGCCCTGAATTGTAGCCACTTTGACCACCGCCATCTGCTTGGTTACCGGGCAGCCCCCGATCCGGGCCGACTCCCCGGCCGGCCATCCCTCGGCCAGCTCCATCATCACGTCCGGCCGGTCCATGACCAGCACCATCGCCACGGCCGATCGGCCCACGGCCAACTCCGTCACCCCGTCCCGCCGGTCTGCGGCCACGGCCATCCCACTGCCCTTGTGTGGCACGCCTAGGGTTCGTCCCCCGTCCCGGCCAACGACCGTAGCCGTCACCACGACCAGGGCGGCGGCCGTAGGGGGGAGCTCTAGGATGATTTTGCGGCATGGGAGACGCGACCACCTCAGCGAAAGTCCGGCGTTGAGGCTGCCTCCTTCCGTCGCGTGCTTCCAAAACCCTAGCCGGCGGCGGCAAAGTCTTTTGCGCACGGTGTATCGTGGATCGGCCAGGAAAGACCATCCACCAAGGCTCACGTGCACAGTCACGGGCCCGCGGATTCAATTTCCCAACTCCAGGTGCTGACGTGTGGGACTCCAAATCAGCTCGTAGTTGATCCGGGAGAAATGCTTGTATTGTGATTTGGGCTGGCTTCCTCTTTGGTAGAGGGCCCTTCCAAGGACGTACATGGAAACCTCTTGGTTTCAATGATTGTCTCTTGTTAGTGGAGTTAGAGTTGATATGAGCCTGATCAACATACGCTGATTCGTCATTAGTCATCTGATCGTACTCCCACCATCTCGTGCCCTTCGGGAAACCAACTTGGTCCCAAAACCTTTCAATTAATAGTTCATCACTTTCCCGGTAGGAGCTATATTTTGTTGCATTGGTAATAGCTTTGACATAGTCATCTGTTTCCTCTCGGGTGAATCCTGCCATTATGCATTCATGGTGGACCTCCTCAGGAGAAATACAACACTCTGCACTAGGCTCTGTCAATGAGCTATCCAAAGAGCCAAATATTGGCTCTTTAGCAGCATGAGATTCTTTAAGAGAAAAATCCTCCATGGAAACTTCATGAGAGGCTATCTCCTTGTCCATTACAGAATTCTTAATATTTGAGGTACCCTCAACCTGATCCAAGTCATCCTTGCACAAATTCACAAGATCAGGAAGAAGTGAACGAACCTGTGTTGGAGCCATGGTGAGGCGTCGACGACGATTCTTAATCGAAGCTTCTCTACGCGCAGAAGATGAAGCCATGGATTGGTCGTCGTGTCGCCAGTCATCGATCCATCCGTTCGCGCCGAGATGCCCGCTGTTACCTCCCCTGTCGACGGCGGGCTATTGCTGTTGCCGGACCGCCTACAGTACTCAGGCAGAGTTGGTTCCGATCCCCGGAATGGCGAGATAGCTTCCACCGACGAGTCCCGATCCGCTTCATGGCCCCAAAACCTTGACCCGGCGCGCTTGTCAGCAAGGGGATCCGAGTTCCCTCGCCGTCGGCATGTCCGCGGTTGCACCGGTGTCCACTCGTCCTCCATCAGCGAGCCATAGCCGCTGACCAGAAGCCGCCCGGGAAGATCAACGTAGCCACTTCCAAACCGGCAAGGCCTCTGCCCCGGCAGGGCACCTCACCGGCGAAACTTCACCGTACTCCGACGAGATCTCCGAGTCGCCTTGGAATCGCCAGTCCGGAAATTCCGGATTTCAAAATTCAAAATCACCTGGACACCCCAGATAGCTATTGATTTTATACACACAGATAGTTGTGACATGAAAAGAGAATATATAGATAACTTTTGGATCACCACAACTTGCTGCTAACGGTACTGTATATGAATCACATGGTTGAATATCCCAACAGTGTGACATCATTACTATCTTGAGAAGACATGAGTTCGATCAGCTTCAATAAAAGTTTGATGGTTTATTTACATGGATTTTGCATTTCCAAGATTACATTCGAAAAATTGAATCATGTGATCCACTTTTTTTATATAAAGGAACCACGTGATCAACTGTTCTAAATTAACCAATACATACTGATCGATTTCTCACAGAGCAACATTTTTATGGTTGTTAGATACTACGTGAAAGCTTTATATTAGTATACATACGCTGTGATTGCTTGGTCTGTTTAAGAAATTGAACGGGTGTTTCATTTATTTTATTACCATGATATACACATGTCTGCACCAAATATGGTGCTTCCAGAACAATCTAAAATTGATTTCTAGACCTGATGATAGGGGAAATAAAGAAAAAGGCGACGCACTCCAACCTGAATCTTACATGTGTCAGGCTATACATGATATATGTGAGGCTGCAAATGATCACATTTCGTAGTTCAGAAGCATCCATCACATTTGGGCACTAGCTTTGCTTTCATTGCACAGGTTAGGTATACTACCATTGGACTACAAGCCAATTCGCGGTTTTCCTTTGTACTTTATATAGTCACATTCGTCATACTAGTCTTATATACTCTTGATTATATATAGTCCGTCTTCCATTTAGGCTGCTATATATTGTTCTTCAATTCCATCGTTTACTACGTACGTACACAGATTTCGGTTGCTAGCTTCACAACAATTCTAAGTTGATCAACAAAACCACGGCAAAAGTTAACAATGCAAAGCCTCCGTTCCGTGATTATTAGTATGTTTTGGTTGGGAAACCACAGCAGCTGATGGCGATGAATTGGAGATTCCGCAAGCACGTGAGCTGTAACGCCCCAGGCCACCGGTTCCTGAGATGCCACCTAACAACAATCCCTATAGCTGAATTTAGCGAGAAACATTCAGCAACACCACTATTCTGAAACAATGCGAAAGCACATTTATGTCGATAAGCCACAAGCATAGACATATAAAGAACAACCCTTATATGTCTATGCTTGAATTGAAGGAGACCTGAGTTCCACAAAACCACGGCGCGGATACAGACGACGCCGCCTATCGAGATCAGTAGCATTTGGTTTTGGTTGGGCAAGAAACGAAGCCAGTTGAGCTGATGAATGGCGAGGCGAGCACGTGAACAATTGGATTCAATCCAAGGAGAGAGACGTGCCAAGCATGTATCAATTTCTGATCGATCCGTGTGCAGGTTGGTGCCGTGGGCCGACGGTGCAGTTGCTGCTACCAAGTGTCCGCCGGCCGGCTGCCCATATCGCCGCCGATGGGGATTGCTGCCACACAAGTCAACACCACCCACAACGTAACAAACTGGGATTGGTACTCCGTCCGGCCTGATCATCGATCCAAAAGAAATCCACACGTCAGCTCCGCGATGATTTGCACTTGCTGACTCTTGCGGCCACAACGGCATCGTGATCGTCGCCACAGGCATATGCTCTCAAGTCAACCATGCTTGGCATTTTCCGACAGCCACTCAATTTTTAGTTTTATTTTTTTTCCTAGCTTGCTAGCAGGCGCAAAGCCGCAAACTTAACACTTCCCATGGTATTATCTTCTGAAAGATTATGAAGCTTAATAAGCATCCATCGACGATCCCAGACTTCTGCCGCGCATTAAGCTGCGGCTACCTTTTTCCAGTTCATAGAATAATTTAATTAACAACCAAAATAAAAGGTATGCATGCAGGTTAGTCTTGGCCGGATAAGTACGTGGACCTAAACTGGCAGGGTGGGTACGGTGTCGATATTTGTCGCCATGCATGCGCTGCTTAAAATTTGTTTTCTTTCTCATGATCATGTCAACCGAACCTGCAGATTAGGAGAATCTCTTGTAGTGCTCGATCGATAATAAAACAATAGATGCTGATGGTGATCACTTTGATTTTTGTACCATTTTCTTCTTGAAAAACCTGCGCGTCGTCAAAATCACAAGGACCAAAGCATATATCGATCTAATCCACCTATAAAGAAACCGACGGAGGTTAAAGTAATTAAACTAAGGGTTCCTTTGTGATGATTGGGACTTGCTGAAACACATTTATATTAGTACGATTACAACTTGTTTAGGGTATTGATTGGTCTTTTAGATCTAGCTAGAGGTAATCAGGATTTAAATAGCGAAATTTGAGCACCTACTACAGTTTCTGTCTTTTTCAGTGCAAACGATTATAAAGACCTAAAGCTGTATCGTCGATAAGTACTAAAGATTAGACCCACATTTTCTTTAAACAAGTCGCATCGACCACTCTTTTGATAAAGAAACGACATAGCCATTGATTTGTTTTTCCTTTATCATGGATGATGTGGATAATCTTTGCATGCTTTGAGCCGCCTGGATAAATTGAAAGATAAGACGAGAACATTTCTGGTATTCAGTATATATGCCCAAGGTACCGAACTCATCAGAGAAGCAATTTTCATAAAGAAGGGATAAATTTCTGAATAAATTTGCATGCTGTAGCCAGGAAAATATATAGCGACTTGCTGTTGTCAGACACAAATGGCCCAACTGTCCTTTGGAAAACTGAAACGGAGGAGATCAATGATGTGGAGAACGATGAAAAACAGTTGTATGATTGCAGGACCATATATACACATATTTTTTTCGCAGAACAACATCGATCACCCTCGTGTTCATCGGCTTTGTTTTTCGTCAGCACTCAGCAGCACGCAATACGAAACTTTGTGCTGGTGTCGACACAAGGACTTTCTGCACTAGGCTCTGTCAATGAGCTATCCAAAGAGCCAAATATTGGCTCTTTAGCAGCATGAGATTCTTTAAGAGAAAAATCCTCCATGGAAACTTCATGAGAGGCTATCCCCTTGTCCATTGCAGAATTCTTAATATTTGAGGTACCCTCAACCTGATCCAAGTCATCCTTGCACAAATTCACAAGATCAGGAAGAAGTGAACGAACCTGTGTTGGAGCCATGGTGAGGCGTCGACGACGATTCTTAATCGAAGCTTCTCTACGCGCAGAAGATGAAGCCATGGATTGGTCGTCGTGTCGCCAGTCATCGATCCATCCGTTCGCGCCGAGATGCCCGCTGTTACCTCCCCTGTCGACGGCGGGCTATTGCTGTTGCCGGACCGCCTACAGTACTCAGGCAGAGTTGGTTCCGATCCCCGGAATGGCGAGATAGCTTCCACCGACGAGTCCCGATCCGCTTCATGGCCCCAAAACCTTGACCCAGCGCGCTTGTCAGCAAGGGGATCCGAGTTCCCTCGCCGTCGGCATGTCCGCGGTTGCACCGGTGTCCACTCGTCCTCCATCAGCGAGCCATAGCCGCTGACCAGAAGCCGCCCGGGAAGATCGACGCATCCACTTCCAAAACGGCAAGGCCTCTGCCCCGGCAGGGCACCTCACCGGCGAAACTTCGCCGTACTCCGACGAGATCTCCGAGTCGCCTTGGAATCGCCAGTCAGGAAATTCCGAATTTCAAAATTCCTCTAGTGGGTCGTCTAAGGTATGTAAGTCTTGGCATGCTCAAACTAGTAGGTTTTCCATAAAATTATATGGTTAATCCTAGATAAAATCTGACAAAAGAAAGTACATGATTTATAACAAGTGGTCACTTGTAGGCTGGAGAGTTAAGTATATTATTAAAGCCCTACCAAAAAATTATGATAACCAAATTATTAAGCCCTACCAAAAAGAATTATAGCAGGGGCGAATCCAGCAATCACGGCCACCGGGGTCATCACGATTGTACGACGGGGTAAACAACGTTAAAAATCAATGATGAACAGTATTTTCTGTGGGATTTACAGAATTTCGTCGGGGTCAGTTGACCCCGATGGCATGCCTTAGATCCGCCCATGAATTATAGCTATTTCGACTTGCATATATAGGACGAACTGAACAAAGAAGGCTGGGATTACCTTGGCAACGGCCGTACTACATATGTACAGGAAGGATGTGCTGTGGTGCTCGGTACCACATAACATGCCTTTATTATGGACCCAATAAATTCCAATCACTCCGAACAAGAAGCAAGCTAAAATCTGTTGATACTACAAGCAGCGCAGTGGCGAGCGATGATTTCTGCACCTGCCTCCATCTCAGCCTCCCGTAAGGACTACGGAGTACTCCCTCCATTCTAAAATAAGTGACGTTTATGACAGCGACACGGTCTCCAAAACACAACTTTGACCTCTTGTTATTATAAAAATGTTTATCAAAGAGTGATATATGTATATTTTTATGAAAGTATTTTTCAAGACAAATCTATTCATATAGTTTTCACATTTACAAACTCAACAATTTAAAAGTTATTGATGATTTATATTTTCAATGTTTGACTCAAACCTTGTCCTAAACGTCAGTTATTTCAGAATGGAGGGAGTATATATTACCATTATGTTACGGAAATGAGTGCTCAAGTTGGTGCCGTGCTCATTGTCCTCCACACTTAAATCCGAATAAATCCTTTCGGAAAAAAAAATCAAGGGAACAAATAATAAGTCGCCAAATTACACTGCTTCCACCAGTAACCCTCTAGAAGAAACTCAACCATCACACATAAGCCTGCGCTCCCTCTATCCTGAAAACTATGTGTTACGTGGAAAATATAAATTGAAATTTGATACAAAGTATTTGAATGAAAATTTGGACAATAATTTGTAGAAAAATAATAAATCGGGTTTATTGGTGGTTTAGGGTAAAAATTCTAAAATTGACAATGTAACCACAAAAAGATTGGAAAAATATACATATACTTAGATTCGTTTCTAAAAAATGATAGTTTAACTCTAGGCATGTTTGGAATAGGTGGCAAAGTCCCATGGCCATATTGCTCTTCTATGTTTATAATAACAAAATGGAGCTTCTCTCTCATATGCCATAAAGATAGGTGGGTATGGTATGTTTACGGGAATGAGTATGCATGTGTTTATGAGTATCTTTCACAAAAAAACAATATTAACAAGGACATTTAGCTACTTTTTCCTAGGATTATTACTATATAGAATTTTTTTGAATTTAATTAACCCTTTAGTAAAAATTAGTAATTAATGTTTTGGATACATTACTACCTCCAACCTATGGTCACTATTTTCTACCAAGGCATATTTACAATTCCAATGCATTATTTATGAGACTAGAAAATTAATTTTCAAGAGAAATCAATATTGATGCTCATATTTCCAAATTAAATACTTTTAGTAAACTTGATAGTCAAATTCTTAAAAGTTTTTTATATTGTCCAAAATACTCAGTATTTGTACCCAAAGAGAAAGGTTAATTAGATTAGTCTTACAACAAAAAGTGTTTATTTAATCTGGCTGCAGAGTTCACAACATGTTTCGGTTTGGAGTATGTATGTGTATACCAAAGTCTTTATCCAACATGCATTTCCGTTTGGAGTATATACCAAGGCCTTCATCCAACAAATTAAGTACTATCCATGAGAGAATTAGTTTGAATAAAATTCTATCTAGGAATCTCTATCCTCATTTCAAACAATGCTTAATTTGAGTCAGGTGAAAGTTGCTTTCTTAAGTACTAGTAGTGTTTTCATCCTGGAAGAAAAGATTCTACTGTACATCCGTTTCAAATTATATTTGATGTTGACTTCTTCTCACCACATTTGACTATTCATCTTGTTACATAAATTATGCAAATATCATTTATTTTGTTTGTGGTATATTTTATCACCAAAGGTACTTTAAAGTATGACTTATTATTTTGTATATTTGAATTAAATTTTAAATAAGACGAATGATCAAATATTGTGTGAAAATTTTGATAGTGAATAATATGGAGTAATTTGGAACCCGGAGAGTAGCTATCAAGTAACACATGTCTATGTCTCAGTGTCTCGTGTTTTGTTTTTTTAATTTTTTTTGCTATTTAATTTTTGTCAAATGTCAATACTCACGGTAATAATTTGCAAAGGAGGGAGTACCTCTCGGTGTCAGAATTCAAAATTTCGGCAATTTTGGTGATAACCGAAAGAAGAATATGAAATTTACTATTTCACTTACGCATATGTTTTTTTGTAAATACAGTACTTTTTGTGTATATTTTCTATTGTTTGTGTTGCATATTCGTCAAATTAATAGTTGTATAGCCATAAATCATGCTAATCATTTGTTTAGATGCAAAATCTTTAGAAAATCATATAATTTGGTGAATACTCTGAAAACATTTTGGTGAAATTTTGGCTTGATAATTTCGGTGGTAACCAAAAAAATCCTAAACCCAAATCTAAAACCTTGTCTCGGAGTGTCTCACGTTTTGTTTGGTTTCAGGCCCGGCGAGCCCTGCGCGCGCTGCGGGGAGGAGCCCTTCCGCCGGCTGGGACTGCAGCAGCCGCACCCTCGAGGACGCCAGGGCCGAGGGCGCCCGCCGCCACGACGCCGCCGCTCGCCGGGAGCGGGCGCTCGCCTACGCCTACGCCTACCAGCAGGTACGCCCTCGTCTGTGACATTGCACGATTCAATTTCAGTCTAATTTTGCTCCAATCTGATCATGGTTTTCGTGTCCGTGAGCAGCGGCAGTGGCAGCGGCAGGAGGACGAGAAGGCCGGCCTGGGCTTCCACTGGCTGGAGCGCTGGATGGCCGCGACGCAGCCGCAGCGGCAGCTGGACGCGCCGCCGGACCACGCCCGGACGTACCATGGCGCCGCCGCCCGGACGACGTCCGCGGCGGCGGCAGCGGCTTTCCCCGGCGGCGTGTCCGAGAAGGCGGTGGAGATGGACGCGTCGTTCCGGAGCCCGCTGAACCAGGCCGCGCACGGGCGGCCGCCGGCGATCCCAGGATACATGGCCGCGACGCGGTCGGCTCGCGCCAAGGCGCGCCCGGCGCCACCGCAGCCGGCTACTCCGACGCACGGCAGGAGCCGGTCCGGCGGCGGGCTCGCCGGGGACACGTCGAGCTCGGGCCAGAGCGCCGGCCACAACAGCGGTTCACTCGCCGGGTACAGCCCGCCGGACTCGAGCTATGCAGGGGATTGGACGCCGCCGCGGCTCGGCGTCAGCACGCGCCCCAGCAGGGTGGCTTATGCTTGAGCTTGGCTCGAGCATGGGCATGGCATTGAGAAAATCCATTGTTCATCGTCATGAGTGTGGTTGAGACGTGTTCGCATCTCAATTTTGAATGGTTTTGTTGTTCGCAACATATATGTAATTATTATGTATAGCTTGCACCGTTTGCGGAAAATCCTCTGTAAAGGATTGCGAATAAAAACTCACAAATCTGAATGCGTTGTTATGGCTCAAATGAGATTGAATCTTTTGTCTGTTTAGCTTTTTTTTTCAAAAACGGTTCTGTCAGTTCGTATGCTAATCTGTTTCATTCTTAATACCAAATCAGCAGATCTTTTTTTTGACTTTTGGATATTATTATTTGGAGGTCTAAGTAATGTCCTCTGAATCATTTCAATTTTCAGTTATGACTTATGCGCGAGTGAGGATCGAAATGCATTCTGATGAGAATAATGTGTATACTTCACTTATGTTGAACAACAATATACACATCCTCGCTGGATTGCGGAAAAAGGCTTGCCCCTCACTCACGAAACCAGGGGTGCAAGTTACAGAACAATTCCATGGGGGACCAGTATGTATTGTCCATCCTCTGCAACAACATTTTTGCAGGAAGTAATCTTTCAAAAAAAAATTGCTGGGAGTAATATATGTCTTGATCTCTTTGAATTCACAGTTGTCTGAAGAATAAAGAACTCCCACTATAATCCTTCGCTGTCTAATTACTCTGCAAAATATTTTTTTGTCAATTCCTAGCTAGTCTGCCAAAAACATCTTTAGGAGAAGAGAAAAGGAGTAGCCGAACAGTGTTTACCTATAACGTGGAATCAGAAACTCTGACAGGCTTCAAAACTCTTAGGACCCTCCTCGCGTGCTCAAGAATAACATAGAACACTCCAAAGAAGAAGAGCAAAATAAGCTGGAGCTTTCCGAGGAGATTGTATGTAACAATCAGGTAATTCACGCTGTCACCATCTCGTTTACCAAGAGAACCAGCTAATCCAGCAAGAAGTAGGGCTGATTTTTCAGAAAACACCACGAATTACTTCGGTTACCAAGTTTACCAAAAAAAATATTTGTTTTGATGTTTTTGTGTTAGTATCAAAGTAACTCAATATGCGATTTACTAGTACATACCATCAGACTTCTTTGGAAGGTTTGACCACTCCTCTAGGTCTGTATTCGATTTTGAAGCCTTTATCATCTCCATGAGGGACATATTAACCTGAAAGGGAACTTGTCAGTTAAGAACACTTGTGCTGATGCCACATCAATCACATATTTTTCACGATAATCTAGAGAAGTATATTGACAAAATCAACCATACGGAAGTATGGTGAATGCAATGTTTACCTCAGCTGGTCTTTCATGACTCACTAGATGGCCTCCATGGAGCTCAACCAGCTTGGCAGCAGGCTGGAGCTTTTCTGCAAGCCTTCCTTGCGTGATACAACTGAGCAACAACATCATACCTGATGAAATGTCACCATATGGTTTATTAATATTGTGTGGATCAATGCACAGTAATGCAATTACCTGAGATTTCAATCACCTGCCATGAATAATCAGAACAAGGAAACCTGCTAAGCGAATCCTGTCTAATTCTTTCTTTGAGAGCTCATGTGTCCAGCAAGCATTCATTTGCCCCTCAAATCCATGTCTGGACTGCATGCCGCTGGATGACAAACCTTTGACATATTGCTGAAATGAGAAGTCATCTTAATCAAATATGATTATACTTTGCTCTAATGGGTTTTGCATCTTTAGCTTCCACGCATTATTGTACATATTATTATGTCAGAATCGTAAGTGTTGAGTCATCCTTGTTACGGCTTAATCCCGTTTAATAGAACAGGCAAATGATCTCATGTTCATAATGTACGGTAGAAATATATTATGTCTACAGATATGCAATACACTTCACTGTGACAACAATTTTTGTAAATGCCATGCTACCTTGTCATACAATGGTTCATAATTTGTTACCTGAAAAAGCATTTGTCTTCTGGTACTTGATCCTACAACTTCCTCGAGGTATTCCTGCAGTATGATTTGATTTGTGAATCAGCTTTACTTGTTGAGTATAAGCAGATAGTACTTCCGATGAAAAAAAAAGAAGTGATGACCAACCTTAGTATAATGGACTTCAAGATCGAGAATTGCTCTTTGCTCAGGAGTTCTTGCTCGTAGAAAACGACACGCAAGAGATATCGTGTGCCAATCAATCTGGATAAAAAAATGCCATTGACATTAGTATCAAGTTACTTTAGTTTGTGCCCTCTCTATCCTAAAAAACAGGCCAGTGCAAGTGCAATGACAGCAACAAAGAAAATAGTTCACTAAATATAACCGCTGACAATGTCTAAAGAAAGACAAAGTCTCGCTGACCAATGCATTGAAGAGTTCAACACAAACTTTGTTCCCAAGAACGTGAGTGGTTTGTTTTAGTGATTTAAAAAAGTACAGTGTGTCAAACCTTTTCTATGGCTATATGGCCTGCACTCTAACTTGGAACAAAATAACAAAGGGGGCAAGATTGTGTTCAAGTATGTACTGTTCTTTCTTTTACATTAAGTACATGCAGTGTATTAAGTTGTAACCTGTTAAAGGTACCCAAAAAATCCATGTGCTCCAAAGCACCCATGCGTATATATATCTGTCCATGGAGCTCTATACATATGCTACAAAATAGCCCAAAACTTCAAAATCTCAGTGGCTTTCTGAAATATAGTGTAGATAAGTAATAAGGTCGCAATCACGTTCCAAAAGATCCTAGCCTTCCACCAAATTTCGCTGTCTCAAAAACTAGAAGTAAAACGATTTTTCTTTCGAAGAAAATATAAACCAGTTTTGAAATTTGTCCATCAGAGATGTCCGCATCGTGCTCCACTGAAATTCAAAGCAACAAACTAGAGAGCCTCACCCATGCTCCCCTTCCGCATGACAAAGTCATTACCCACTGTTGATTCTAGCCAATTTTGACTCTTCCTCTCCCTGATAGTCTTGATTTCACCTTTGAATCTACGACTTCACGTAGTATCATGTTTCGGTCAATTTTGCCAACCCAATAATAGGCAGAAGACCAATTGCGAAAGCATCGGTGGACCCAAAAAAACCCAGAGAAATATCCTCCACCTGATTGCGACTGAAGTCTCAAGACAAAAGGAGCTTTTTTTCTAAACCGGTGCAAAAGAAAAGCATCACGATTTGGGGTATCTGAATAGCTGGGCGATCACACCTACCTTTGGGATGCACTGGTAGCCTCCTCCGGTCGTGTTGAGCAGCGCCAGCGACGCGACCCGGTCCGGCGCCATTGCGGCCAATTTGGAAGCTATCATGGACCCTGTTCCAGATAAAGTGTGTCAGGCGAAGCTCATGAACTCAGAATCCTCAGCAGGACCAATGACGGCGCTTGAAGAACATGTGTCAGTCTCACCCATGGAGTGGCCGAAGACATGCGCCTTTCGCCATCCCAGGTGATCCATGAGCGCCAGCGCGTCCTTCGCCATGATCACCGTCCTGAATTGAGCAAGAACAGTATCGTCAGTAACATTGGGCCTGAAAGAATCTGCGTCGCCGTCGCGAGTGAACGGGAACGAGTGGAGGAGAGTAGAAGAGGGGAAAGGGGATGCACACACGTGTAGTGCGACTTGTGTGCCGGGACGGAGCTGCGGCCGATGCCGCGGTTGTCGAAGCAGCAGACCTCGACGCCCTCCGCCGCGCAGGAGTCGCCGGCGGGGGCCTCCTCGTCGACGGGCTCCACGGCGCCGGTCAGGCCCTTCACCTGCGGGCCCCACGACTCGTACGTCCCCGCGAATCCTGCGCTCCGATTGCGGAAAAAAAAAATCTTAGGAAAGTTGCTCCATCTTTTTTTTTTGGCCGGTGACACGGAGCGCAAGATTGGGGATAAGAAACAAAACAAAAATCAAGAGAAATTGCAGAGCAGGCAATGAGGAGAATGTGCAGGACGCGCCGTACCGATGATGAGGAGGACCTTGGTGGCGCCATGGCCGTACCGCTGGTAAAAGATCCGCACCTCCTCCGCTTCCGGCGCGTGGGCGACGGCGGTGACCACGCAGTACGGCATCCTCCTCTTGCTCCCACAGCAACAGGGATTACGAGAATAGCAGCAGCGGCGGCAGGGGCTCTCGCTCGCCTCCTCGATTACTTCGCCGATATCACCATCAACCAGACAGGCAGACACTCCGAATCAGAGGGAAGGACAAACCAAGACTATTGTTTTTCGTAGTAACGAACGACCCGTCCGGGCGCTTTGGCGGATCGAAGCACGGATTCCAGAACGAGGCGAAGGCGCGTACTTGACGATCACGACACGGAGACGGAGTTGGTTGGGAACGGTGGCGGGAGATCTTTGTAATCGAAGGAGAGGGGTTCAGGGGGACACGACGAAGACGACGAGGTATTCGACTCCGAAATAAAAAACAATGGATAGGGATACTGCAGTCAAACAATCGTTTGACCGCGTGCGGGCGCCATAAATAACGCGGGAGCTATGGTGGGTCCGGGTTCCGGATCCTCTCTACCACTGGTTTGTGGGCCAGGTCCCGGTGGAGACTGGTTCAAGTCAAGCCTGAGTGCTTGACATGTCTGTCCAGTTCTCGCGGAGGCCAACTAAACAATCTGCCCTGTTTTTTGGATGAGCAATTTACTTGGTGGAGTTTAGGTCTACCAAAATCTACACTAACAATTTTTTGTAGTTGGTTGGAAAAATACTTGAATGTAATGTTTAGATCCTTATATCAATTGTAATATGTTTCATCGAAGGTCACTTGATCGGATCACAATCTACCATTGTGCCCATTTTATAGTAGGAGGTAGGAAAAAGTTGTCACTCCATATCCACCTAGGCAAGCTGCATCCACTGAGGACATATACAACAATTAAATAGCAGCTGTCTATATGAGTTCGCATAAATAAAATGAGCTGATATGACCATTCTTTAATGAGGAAAGAAAGTATTGTTGACTATGTGCTTCCATGTAAAACAAGAGAACTAAAGTACATATTAATTATCATACAGACAACATATTGTAGAACTATCTATTTAGCTGTGAGTGTGTCAAATAGACATCAGCTGTCTAAACTATTGTACATGTTATGAGATAGAGGTGCAACTGGGAGCATGTTAAATAATGATAGCACCATGAGTATGTGATCGATATGCCAAAAATAGAAAGTTTTAATTATATATTAACAAGTTTGAAAATCCTAAAGAAACACACTAATGCTTCCATAGCAAGTACCTCTTCCATTCCAAATTAGTACTATTCATTGTTAATTTTTTTTCCACAACGTTTGAGGATTCGTCTTATTAAAGAATTTAGTCTAAATATAAGAAAAAAATAAGTCAGATTTAAAGTATATGTGATGACAAAGTCACAAACAAAATGATTGATTCTTGCATAATTTTTTGAATACAATGAATGGTCAAATATCATAATAATTCGGAACAAATGAAGTAGCAACTTTTAGGATACATAGGTAAGTGCCCGTGCGTTGCTACGGGATAATAATATACAGTGAAGGCTTAATTTTTTAAACAAATAGGTAAAATATCTGTGCATTACTATGTGTGACAAAATAACTATATTGCAATACACATAATCGGAACACTAACACTGAGATATTATATTAATTAATTTATTACATAAATATTCATGCAGACTCCGTATAAACACGAAGAGTAAAAAATTATACAAAATGATCTCACATTAACATACCAATGACTTGTTGAGTACACATGAGTTCAAAATATTACAACATCTCTATTTCAAATACTTTTTCCTATGATGCGTAGTCTTGTACATCTTTCGAAAGTCCCTTTCGATACGCAATGAATGGTAGCAGTATAGAAGTAGTAAAGTATTTTGGTGGTGTTCTTGATGATTGCTCTACAGCTACGAAAGCACCTGTGATTTGCAACACAAAAGCACTTGTATCTGTTGTGCATCCAAATGTATTATAATTAGTGATCACAAGAAATTCAATGTGTTTCTACTCGAACACCCAAATTATGAACATGGTCGCGACAAAAATCCCTACGGACGATTAGGTCAGCAAACTCAACAGTTTCTGGGACGGAGAATTCCTTGAAGAAAACACAGGGAATTTCCATTGATATTGGCCTCAGCTCCTGCACCGTAAGTACATCTCAACAAAGGCAGTGAAAAAATACTGCCAAATGAATAAAATGCCAAAACGTTTATGCAGTGAAAAATTATACTGCCAAAGCCAGGCAAATGGGAAAAAGTTTATCCAGTGTAGTAAGCTATACTTACTCCAGGAATGAACCTTTGAGTCTCCAAAACGACTTGCACAAGATGTATAGAAGCTGATCATCTACTGCAAGGGGAAAGAACCAGCTAGAGATGAACACGACAAAAGCAACAGATTCGATTGTTCATAGAGAAGGCTAGATTAACAACCCACGTAACATTGATGAATAATTAAATTTCTCTAAACGTACTTAATAACTCAGTAGTAGGGAGAAGTGTGATCAAAGGGAGAATAAACACAATACCCTTGTGTGCGAATTTACCGAGCAGTTAGATGGCATCATTCGGGGACTCTCAAGCATGTACCATGCAACTTGAATTTAGAAGCACAAACAGCAAAGATTGTTGCAGCACCTGAACATGCATAGAAGTGAGCCTGGCAGTCAACCATCTCCCATTGTTCCATATCATCCGCTTGGCTGCTCCTCAACTGCACCAGAACAGCCATCGCGTCCAACGCCTCAGCCTCTCCCAGAGTCCCAGGTGATCATCACCAGTGTGGCAGTGTGTTGACAGAACAAAGGCTGTCTCAGCATGTAGTGGCAACCATAATCAGTTAAGCACTAGAAACAGAAAATATTCCTGCTAACCTTTCTAATATGTATAGGTATTTTACTTTCGTCTGCCTTCAATTTTTCAAGCATTGCTTCTTCCTTGGGACAAAGGAACATGAGTGCTTTTCCTTTCATAATGTAACGAGCTGTAGGACCAACTCTGTGGAGTAAATATCAATGTTTTCTGGGCAATCAACCTACAAATGTGACAAACGGGTTACAGAGTTAGAACCACAAAAAAATATTGAATGGCATACGTGTTCAAGAAAAAAGTGGCAATACCTGTACCACCCAATCCACATTCTTTATATCCAGTCCCCTAGCAGATACATCAGTTGAGAACAGAACTGAAGTAGATTCATTGAAATCTGCAACTACGGCTTGCTGCACTACATGTGCCATGCGTCCATGCTACATCAAATATTTGCCCGGCCTGTGGAACTGCCCCAAACTGCAGAAGAAAGCACAGATATTCAGTTTGATAGCTAGTTTGCATTTGGTCCCCGTTGCTTCCTCTCTTCTCTAATCGTCTTTACACCAACAAAAACTATACGATAAGGTGTGCGGATGAATAAAATGTAGCTGTACTAAACTGCTAACAACATCAATAATGCTTCCCCTATCATACTAAAGTACTAATACCAACCAGTAGGGATCAGTCCATATCCATAACACACCTGCTGCGTCTTCGAGCTGCATTCTATGTATACGGCTGCGCCTATCATCCTTTTCAGCTCCTCGCCCTATTTCATGAGAAGAGAAGATCGAAATTAGGAGCACACAAATCTTTGCCCTTACATGTGCGATGGATATATGCCTCAAGCGATTGCGGTATGAAGAGATAACCGAGCGCGTATGTAATCGCATTGATGGGCACACATGTTAGATGTCATTATGTAACTTTGTTGAACTTGCCTGTGCAGTAGTGATAGGGGCTAAACCAGGCAAATCGAAGACGGAGACGGCGTGATGTTCGGCCTGGAGGAGGCGGAGGCCTCTGAGGCGTGCCGGTGGGAAAATTTCTCAACAAAGTACCATATCAGATCACAATCTCTGAACTAACTTTACATATGTTGTATCAGAGAGCAGGTTGGACCACCATGTGTTCTAGATCCTACATTTAACACCTAAACTGTTGAATAGCAACAAAAGAAATTGTGATTAACCAAACTGAGACAATAAAAAAGGTTGGTCAATTATTTTTTGGGGCGGCACATGCTGCACATAATGTGAAAGCTAGACGTCTAAAGTCAATACAGCTGAAAGTAATCTGAACACACAGACCTGCTGAAACGATCTCACCCACGCATCCCAGCACAGGAACACGATCCATCCTGCATCAAAGAACCTAAGACTCTGGTCTAGATCTGATGAAAAAAAAAGAAGTGATGACCAACCTTAGTATAATGGACTTCAAGATCGAGAATTGCTCTTTGCTCAGGAGTTCTTGCTCGTAGAAAACGACACGCAAGAGATATCGTGTGCCAATCAATCTGGATAAAAAAATGCCATTGACATTAGTATCAAGTTACTTTAGTTTGTGCCCTCTCTATCCTAAAAAACAGGCCAGTGCAAGTGCAATGACAGCAACAAAGAAAATAGTTCACTAAATATAACCGCTGACAATGTCTAAAGAAAGACAAAGTCTCGCTGACCAATGCATTGAAGAGTTCAACACAAACTTTGTTCCCAAGAACGTGAGTGGTTTGTTTTAGTGATTTAAAAAAGTACAGTGTGTCAAACCTTTTCTATGGCTATATGGCCTGCACTCTAACTTGGAACAAAATAACAAAGGGGGCAAGATTGTGTTCAAGTATGTACTGTTCTTTCTTTTACATTAAGTACATGCAGTGTATTAAGTTGTAACCTGTTAAAGGTACCCAAAAAATCCATGTGCTCCAAAGCACCCATGCGTATATATATCTGTCCATGGAGCTCTATACATATGCTACAAAATAGCCCAAAACTTCAAAATCTCAGTGGCTTTCTGAAATATAGTGTAGATAAGTAATAAGGTCGCAATCACGTTCCAAAAGATCCTAGCCTTCCACCAAATTTCGCTGTCTCAAAAACTAGAAGTAAAACGATTTTTCTTTCGAAGAAAATATAAACCAGTTTTGAAATTTGTCCATCAGAGATGTCCGCATCGTGCTCCACTGAAATTCAAAGCAACAAACTAGAGAGCCTCACCCATGCTCCCCTTCCGCATGACAAAGTCATTACCCACTGTTGATTCTAGCCAATTTTGACTCTTCCTCTCCCTGATAGTCTTGATTTCACCTTTGAATCTACGACTTCACGTAGTATCATGTTTCGGTCAATTTTGCCAACCCAATAATAGGCAGAAGACCAATTGCGAAAGCATCGGTGGACCCAAAAAAACCCAGAGAAATATCCTCCACCTGATTGCGACTGAAGTCTCAAGACAAAAGGAGCTTTTTTTCTAAACCGGTGCAAAAGAAAAGCATCACGATTTGGGGTATCTGAATAGCTGGGCGATCACACCTACCTTTGGGATGCACTGGTAGCCTCCTCCGGTCGTGTTGAGCAGCGCCAGCGACGCGACCCGGTCCGGCGCCATTGCGGCCAATTTGGAAGCTATCATGGACCCTGTTCCAGATAAAGTGTGTCAGGCGAAGCTCATGAACTCAGAATCCTCAGCAGGACCAATGACGGCGCTTGAAGAACATGTGTCAGTCTCACCCATGGAGTGGCCGAAGACATGCGCCTTTCGCCATCCCAGGTGATCCATGAGCGCCAGCGCGTCCTTCGCCATGATCACCGTCCTGAATTGAGCAAGAACAGTATCGTCAGTAACATTGGGCCTGAAAGAATCTGCGTCGCCGTCGCGATAGCCGAACGGGAACGAGTGGAGGAGAGTAAAAGGAGGGAAATAAAGGGGATGAACACACGTGTAGTGCGACTTGTGTGCCGGGACGGAGCTGCGGCCGATGCCGCGGTTGTCGAAGCAGCAGACCTCGACGCCCTCCGCCGCGCCGGAGTCCTCGGCGGGGGCCTCCTCGTCGACGGGCTCCACGGCGCCGGTCAGGCCCTTCACCTGCGGGCCCCACGACTCGTACGTCCCCGCGAATCCTGCGCTCCGATTGCGGAAAAAAAAAATCTTAGGAAAGTTGCTCCATCTTTTTTTTTTGGCCGGTGACACGGAGCGCAAGATTGGGGATAAGAAACAAAACAAAAATCAAGAGAAATTGCAGAGCAGGCAATGAGGAGAATGTGCAGGACGCGCCGTACCGATGATGAGGAGGACCTTGGTGGCGCCATGGCCGTACCGCTGGTAAAAGATCCGCACCTCCTCCGCTTCCGGCGCGTGGGCGACGGCGGTGACCACGCAGTACGGCATCCTCCTCTTGCTCCCACAGCAACAGGGATTACGAGAATAGCAGCAGCGGCGGCAGGGGCTCTCGCTCGCCTCCTCGATTACTTCGCCGATATCACCATCAACCAGACAGGCAGACACTCCGAATCAGAGGGAAGGGTGGGGGGAGGGGAGGCGGCGCGGGGGAGTCACGTTTGGGCTGGGGTTCTGCTAGGGTTCTGCGGCGGCCGGCGGGCGTGGGGGGAGGGAGGCGCGCGAGGGCATCGTGGGAGGGGGAGGCGCGGGGGCGTCACGGGGATCGCACGGAGCGTTGGATGACTCGCGTACGGGCAGATCGCACGAGAGGCAGACGGAAGGCAGACCCACGGGTCGCACCACGTGGTTCCTGAGCACAGGATTATTAGAAGTAGAGATTAACAAGTTTCAAAAGTTTCTATTAACAAGATAATATAACAAGTAGTATTAGCAAGTTGCTACGAAAGCAAAGAAGTCAGTGGAGAGAAGAAAAAGGAAGAAAATTACTACACTTGTTTGATAACGTATGGATAGAGTGGAGGCCGCGATCCCAATCGCAAATGCAAATAGAAGATCCCAAACATACAAAAGGCCTACCACCCAATGTGTTTAAGGAACATTTAGCAGATATAGGGTTAAGTGAAGCCTCTTATAATTTCTGGACTATAGGGCACAAAAGTCAAAGTATCAGTTTCTGAACCGAGATGTGTATAGTAGTTGTCAAATCCATCAATGATGGACCGTGACGATGAAATATGCCCTATGCACAAATTTGTGATGGAATAGAAAAAGGTTAAAATGTATTAAATGAAATCAAGGGGGAGAATGTTAGATTGATCTGCACCCGTTGGGCCCAACGGTCACCTTGACCGCGCCACCTTGACTGCGCCCTGATCGGGGGCGTCCAGCCCAATATGGCTGAAGGGCCCTATCACACTGCACCATAATAAATAGAGGTGGGAGCCGGAGCGGCACATGACACGAGATTTGCCGCCGCCACCAGCTCCACCCACAAACCTTATCGTCGCCCATGCACCATGCCACCGCAACCTATTATCGCCGCCATCTATGCCAAGCGCACGGCGACGACGATGGACGCCAACTTCTCCTCCGTGACCACTGGTCGAACCCCAAACTCTCTGTTCATTTATGTTTTAGATCTACTTATGTATACCTTGTTCAGGTTTATTGTCAAGATTTACGCTTACCCGTCTAGATCTGTGACTAACGATCCTATAGTGTCTAACACCATATAGCTGCATCGTGTGTACCTTGATGATCTAACCAAGATCGTGGTGCTTGCCATTTTGTTGCCATATATACCAGCTTGTGCAGGCAGGAGGCAGGGAGTTTCTGTCGGCATCATATGCCCGTACGCCGTTCAGGTGAAGGCGATTCAGAGTGTCATCGGGAACGTGAAGGCCATGCACGTGCCATCCAGAAATTAAAGTTTAGAATGGTGGATTGTGCAACGCTAGCTCATTAAGCATTCCGGCATCATTCCGCCCGCTTCCTATTTTCTTCAGATTTTGTTAACACCAAAATTTAGCACCAGAAAGAGACTGACATGTGGGCCGGGATTGGTAAAAAATATCGTTCGGAAAGGAAAGCTTATCTTCAAGGGCGTTCGGCAAAGGTATTCTGCGGTCGGGAGTCCGTCGCCGATTCGCCAAGGAGCTACTCTATGGAAAGCATTCGGGAACGCGTGATGATGTGGATCAAGTAAGGAAGATGCCGATCTGATGAAGAATACAAGATGAATACGGCATTTTAGACGTATTTCTTTGGAAACAAACGTTTTGTAATCGTAATCGAGTAGGAATCGTGTCAAAACCAGGGTATAAATATGAACCCATGGTGATTGTAATAGGGATCAAACAATCATACAACAAACCGGCCTTGCGCCACCTTTTCGAGTCCTTTAGTCGTGTCGTCGAAATCTTCGAGAGGAACCATCGATCCGTCGACCTCCGTAAGTATCGACAACCTTGTATCATGCTTAGTATCATGCGGTGGATTTAAGCTTGGTATGAGAAGGCTTCTTTGTTAAATCATGAGTCATGCGGTAGGCTAAGGTTTAGCTTGAAGCAAGTTATCGGCTCTATTAGATTGTGGCAAAGATCTAATAGATTCATTAAGTTACCTTGTGTTATTTGGGTTTTACTTTATGTTTAATTCATATAACACTCTTTTTGCCCAGTCTAGATTGGTTAGGTTCGGTTTTGATTCATCGCAAGACATGACCATGTTACCTTACATAGCCGAATTCAAACCAATCTAGATTGCCACGTGTCGCGGGTTCAAACTCGTTGGTTTTGTATGGATCTTGACAGAGCCGGGTATCATGCGGTAGATGCAGGTTTTTGGGTCGTTTTAGAACTAATCATCCGGTGGATTAGAGCTCGAAATCGATCTGATAGGTCTATCAACATCAACGAAGCTTGTTCCTTCTTCATGGAACCCGAATCGGCTATCTAGCCGTATTCGGCAGTCCCTCAATAAGTGAAAACGTGTGGAGTATATCATGCGGTGGATTGATCTATTCTTGGTTGGTGGCGTGATTTTAAACAAGTCGTATCATGCGGTGGATTAACTTGTTTGATTCTACGCCTGACGGGTTCGAGGGTATCTAGACATGCGGTAGACTAGTGCTTTTAGACCTATGCATTCTTGTTTATTAGAGATTTACGATCGTGCTTTCACCCTTTTATTTATTTCGTCGCGTTATGATAATCGGTTATGGTTACATGCTACAACGTGTCGCTTAATTAAAATACCGATCTTTCATCATGATGACGTCATGCGTTCGGCAGTATGCCCTCTGCCGAATATGCATGTGAGCGCCTGCATTGCCGACAGATAGCTTGTTCATAGCTATATGCCGATCAAGATTGGCCTTGCAAGCCGTAGAGATGGAACTGTCTGGTATCATCCGGCATGTTCCAGGTTTTATATCTAAACATTTTTTCTTCCTTTGTCAGTTTCAGGGAAAATTGACTGGCACGCTTACAGGATTCAGACGATCGGGCACGTGTGAAGCCAGCTGATTCGGCTTGCTGTGTGCTTGGCGTGAGAAGCCGATTTTGCGTCAACACACTTTTTGGCACGCCCGGTGGGACACTCAAGCTTTGAAGATGCCTGAGATAAAAGAATTGCTGGATGTCACTCTTGAAGAACTGACTGAAGAGCATCAACAGATAGTGAAAGCTGCTGCAGAGCAGTTCATTAAAAAGTGCTTGCTATCTTTCGGCAAGAACAGGAGTGGTGCACCTTTTCTCAAAACAGAACTGCCAAGAGTCTTGCTGCCTGGACAGTCAGATATGAGTACAGATGAAGAAAGAGAGCGGTTTTCTGGCTTGTTATACAAGGCTCTGGGAGAAACAATGACCAATCACAATACTGCATTCTTGAATAGCTTTCGATTAATAATGATCAGTATTTTTGGTCAAGGCGTGGATAAAGCTTTTGAGCAAGAATATGGGCCACCTGGTGGACCAACGTACTTCAATACACACACGACAACTCAAAAGCCGCATGGAAAAGACAATATTGGAGAAACTGGAGCTTCTGGGACTAAAGATACGAATGGTCGCCCAATTCAGCAGGATCCTCAGCAAGCAGTACCAAAACCTCGCACATTTGGTGAAGCGGCATTCGGTACCACAGCAAATCCACCTGCATCTGCTTACAAGATATCTCCTTTGCATAACAGGTTGCAAAGAGATATGTATGGGAATGGATACTCAGAGTTCATGGATTACAATGCTATTGATGCTCTACCAAATCCTGGATATCATGGTGCTGCAGGAATACCTGCTGGAAGGCCAGGGAATCAAGACACCAATGTTGATCTCATGGTACAGAAAATGACCGATGTATTGCAGAATCAGTTCGGTCTAAAGCCTAAAAATCAAGGGTACATGTACTCATCGCCTTTCCCAGAGTGGTATCAAAGGGTGTCATTGCCTAACAGGGTTAAAGTGCCTACAGAATTTACTAAATTCTCAGGACAAGATGACACTAGTACTGTGGAGCACATAGCGCGGTATTTGATGCAGCTTGGTGAGGCGTCAGCAGATGAAGCTTTTAGAATCAGATACTTTCCTTTGTCATTGACAGGTTCAGCATTTACATGGTTTGCCTCTTTGCCCGCTCAGTCAATTTGCACCTGGAAGGATCTGGAGCAGAAATTTCATGCTCATTACTACACTGGCAGCACTGAGAAAAAGTTGGTTGATTTAACTAGCCTAAGGCAGAGAAATAATGAAACACCTACAGAATTCCTTAGGAGGTTCAGGGAAACAAAGAGTATGTGCTTCTCTCTAAATATTCCTGATGATCAGTTGGCCAGTATGGCTGTAACTGGGATGCTACCTGCAATTCGTGAAAAGCTGTTTGGAATGGAGTTTGAAGATCTGGGTCAGTTGTCAAAGAAATTGGCATTGATGAGTAACCAAGCATATGGCTTCAAGAAGGATGGCAGATTTGCCAAACATAATGATGTGGCCGAAATTTACAACCAATTCCTCGAGAGAGCAGATCAAGAAGATGAGTATGAGGACAATGAAGAGGTAGCTGCAGCAGAAATAGTATGGGGCAAAGAGCCGATCACAGTGAATCAGAAGTGGATTAAGCAGACCAAGGGCACATATGATTTTGATGTGACTAAGGCAGACAAATTATTTGATTTCCTTGTGAAAGAAGGCCGAATCAAATTACCAGAGGGGCATTCTATGCTTCGGCCTGAAGGAGTGAGAGACAAGAAGTATTGTGGATTTCATGACAGAAATTCTCATTCCATTAATGAATGCAGGGTCTTCAGAATGAGGATTCAAAAGGCTATCCAAGAGGGGCACCTGAAGTTTGACAACAGAATGAAATTGGATAGCAATCCATTCCCTCAGAGTATGATTGGGTTTTCAATCAACATGGTGAATGCTGTTGCACCTGAAGAAAAAGGGAAGATGAAAGTTTTAACTTCAGAAAAGGCAAGACAAAGTGGCTCAGTTGACCCCACTCGGCAAGTCACGATTGAACAAATTCGCAAGAAAGATTCTCGTTTCCCGAATGATCAATTTGAAATTGGGAAATCCTCTAAGCCTAGAGTCACTTCACGTATTCTTCTCAATAAATGGCAACGACAGCAAGAAAAAGAGCGCTACCAGAGGCGTAGATATGAAGAAGAAAGGTACAGAAAAGAGCAAGAAGAATTTGCACGGGAACAGGAACGTGCACATTGGGATTGTGCTTTCTTCAGACATTGCTGGAACGAGGGTTTAAAGTTGCCTACATGGAATAATTGCCCTGAATGCAACGATAGACATGATGAATATAGACAGGATACTGTCAATCGCCGATCTGTCCATGAAA
Source organism: Echinochloa crus-galli (assembly GCA_900205405.1). NCBI lineage: Eukaryota > Viridiplantae > Streptophyta > Magnoliopsida > Poales > Poaceae > Echinochloa > Echinochloa crus-galli. The sequence goes on along the minus strand of OAMR01000210.1, from coordinate 434,708 downwards.
GAATTGGCAGAGTACATCTTAGTGATGATCGGCGTTTTGATGATCAACCAAGAAAGAGGCATGCTGATCACAGGTGGGTTGATCATGAAGAAGAAGAAGATCATGGGTATATTTGGCAAGAAGGGCAATGGTGTCCACCTAGCGTAAGGAAAAGCCAAAAGAGAAGAGTACAACGCTTGAGGAATCAAGAATTAAAGCAAGCAAGGCCTAGGATGAAATCAGTATGGCGTCGAAAGGACAGACCTGAAGAAGATGATCATTCGGCTCCTACATGCATGGTATGTTTCTTGCCGAATGAATTTATGGCTCCTGCTGATCATCAATCAGATTTTTATGGCATTGGAAGATATAGTAAAGACAGCTTTCAGGTGTCCTGGACACATACGGTTGTTTGAGTGGGTTGTCATGACCTTTGGATTGAAAAATGCCGGTGCAACTTATCAAAGAGATATGAATTATATTTTTCATGAGTTGATCGGCAAGATTGTGGAAATATATATTGATGATATGGAACAAATTCGCTGGAAAAATCTTCGGTTCCCGAATAGCCGATTTGAAGTGGGAGAATCCTTTAAACCTAGAGTTACTACACGTATTCTCCTCAACAAATGGCAACGTCAGCAAGAAAAGGAGCGTTACCAAAGGCATAGACGTGAAGAGGAGAAGAGGAGATACGAGGAAGAAAGATATAGGGAGGAACAAGAAGAGTATGCTCGAGAGCAGGAACGAGCGCATTGGGGGTGTGCATTCTTCAGACACTGTTGGAACGAAGGTTTAAAGCTGCCTACAAAGAATAACTGTCCTGAGTGCAATAATGGGTATGTCGAACATAGGCAAAATGTTGCCAATCGCCGATCTGTCCATGAAAGAATTGGCAAAGTACATCATAGTGACAATTCATCAAGAAGTGTT
>OAMR01000210.1:404633-417903 GCA_900205405.1 Echinochloa crus-galli | reverse complement strand
TAGCTGATTTTATTGTTGAACATCGGATTGATGATATCATCTAATTAAATACCGATCTTTCATCATGATGACGTCATGCGGTCGGCAGTATGCTTTCTTACGCGCTCTGCCGAATATGCTGTGAGTGCCTGTGTTGCCGACAGATAGCTTGTTCATAGCTATATGCCGATCAAGATTGGCCTTGCAAGCCGTAGAGATGGAACTGTCTGGTATCATCCGGCATGTTCCAGGTTTTATATCTAAACATTTTTTCTTCCTTTGTCAGTTTCAGGGAAAATTGACTGGCACGCTTACAGGATTCAGACGATCGGGCACGTGTGAAGCCAGCTGATTCGGTTTGCTGTGTGCTTGGCGTGAGAAGCCGATTTTGCGTCAACAGATTTACTCTCCTCGCAGCTACATCACCTAGACAGAGCAATGAAAATCTGACGGCTTAGTCTCCCGAAGTACAGTATACAGTACATGTAGCAAAAGGTTGATCCAATTGAAAAGAGAGAAAATGACAGTCCTCAAAATGTGACATCTCAAAGCAGAGCACGTCACAGTAATACACCACAGTTAGGCATGTGACATCTCAAACAAACAAATCACTATGTAACTGCAAAAAATCGCATGCGTCGCTAATGAGAAGTACACAGTTTGTTACTACGGACTACATGCTTACAAGAGAGAAGCAAGAATACGGAAAAAAAAAGGCCACTAAGTTCCTGCTATCTACAAGGAGTAACCGTCAGCAAACAAGGCCAAAGACATCTTCCCATCTCACCAAAATAAAATTGATATGCCCATCACAGAGCACCCAATGGCTACCCAGGGGCTAAGACGTTCACCTGTGAAACAAATGGCGAATCCATTATTATCTGATCTGAAGCATAATTATAAATATTATGAATAACAGGCAGGAAAATACATAAAATGCATTAAATTGTGCCTCCGTAGAACTAAAGGCAAGTCTCCAAAAACCATACTAAAAAATGAACTCATAAAACACTTCTAATATTTTACAGTCATCCAGTTATTAAGCATTATTTGAAACTGCCATTAGATGTGTCTATGAGCATAAAAAGGCTAACCTTTCTGAAGACTTCAAATGACCGTTTTGTCAAATCATGGATTAATCAAGACTAATGGTAACTTGCTATCCTAGTATGTGGTCACAAAACAGTTCTTACCATCTACTACAGTAAATTCAATTAAACACTGGGAAAACAATCCATGTCATATGAAAATTCAAATATTCATTTTTTTTATCATAGAATCTTACAGATTATTGTAAATTGTACAATTAACAGATTTCACATTAAAATCAAAAGACATGTTGAACAGAAGATAATAATTGGTTCTAGTATCACTCTGTTTTCCATCTACCCGTTACTTACTGAGAAAATTCCCTATTTGACACTGAAAAAATGACCCATTCCTTTCTTGACCCTCAAAAACTTTTTGTTCCCTATTTGACACCGAGTTCAATTTTCATTCCCGAAATGACACTGTCGTGAGATATGGGTGCTAACAGCGTTAAAAGTGACATGAAAAGACGATTTTGCCCCTCGTGAGTTATGTTGTGTAATTTGTTACATCATTTAGATCATTTAGACTATAATTTTTTCCCATCATGTGGACAATACAACAACATATATTTTCACCCGAGAGGATCATGATGGAAGAAAAATCATAGTCTAAATGATTTAAATGAGTAACAGAAGTTACAGTTACAAAACATAACTCACAAGGGGGAAAATCGTCTTTTCACATAATTTTTAACGCTGTTAGCACCCACATCTCACGGCAATGTCATTTTGGGAATGAAAATTGAACTCAGTGTCAAATAGGGAACGAAAAGTTTTTGAGGGCCATGGAAGTAATGGGTCATTTTTTCGGTGTCAAATAGGTAATTTTCTCTTACTTAAAAGAACAATGATTTGTACATGTTATGTTGACCTAAAAAATTACAGTACTTTTTTAAAACTTCACATTCATCTCTAGCCACCTGTCAAGTAAGCATTACTTTCAGATTCAATAGTCCCATTAGCGCTACTTCTAGATCTAGCCACGTAGGACAGGGAAGAATTGGTTCACCCTTCATTTTTTTTCCCTTATAACTGAATATCAATGCCACCAGTTCACAATGGCCAAATTATTGGAGTTTTTGGCTGAAAAACGTTGTCTCCAAGACTCATACTCTAACACCATCCAATTTGGAACTGGAGGTAGCATGTAACAGCACAACCCTTAAGAAAACATACCGTGAGGCATGTGGAGTGGTGGAGCGTACATCAGCTGCAAAAATGTATGTGCTAATGCAGTACAGGACACAATTGTATTCAAACAACAAGTATTGAGAAAAATAGGTAGGGGTTACCTATCCTAGCAGCCTTCCAAAAGAAACCACGAAACCTGCAAACAAGATGTAGGTAAGTAGGTTAGATAATTAGTGAAATGTATGTCTGCTGGGGCAGAAAGTATAAGTTAGGTCAAGCCCAACAAATAAAACAATAGTGAAGTTGCAATGTGGGGAAATGGAAATTAAATGTTTGTAAACTAAAGACAATAGCAAATGATGATTTTTTAATGTTTAATCCAACATTAGAGGTTCGTAATGGGCTCCCCAGGACTGCGTGAAATAATTAACATAATCGCTTAGTGCAATTGCCTTTCTGTTAAACTTGTTCCTTACCCCAGCCCAAAATGTGTCTCCCCTTTATAATTAACTATAGGACTGGTGACGATAATATAGTTCATCACAGAAGAAAGGACTCAGACCCAGGATCGCTAACTAATAGAACAGTGACGCTAACTAAAACTTATAGTGAATTCTCTGCACCTTGCTGCGGGAATTTGAGTAGTAAATTTAGATAGATGCCGGATGAATGGAAAAATCTATTGAAAGAAATTATGGGTCTGAAAAAAAAACATGATCATTTAGCAGGAATGATTGAAGTCGAAGCCATATTGCAAAAATACTGCATAACAGGGAAAATTAATCGCTTGGGATCCAACCTTAACGTCAGAGGAACAATTGTACTATTCTGACTACTATACAAACCAACTGGAAGAAAGGAACAATTAGAGACCATTCAAAACTTAAATAGAAAATATTGGTTGATAATCTAGAAAACTTAAATAAATTTAACTTGCGTATTGAATACTCTTCATTTACTTCTTTAATCACCCAAAGTTCCTCCGCGTGGACAGTTGGGTGGATAGACTTCGTGAGTGAATAGGCTTAAAATGAATTGAAGGTACTCTATGTAAACAACATGGTTTGTGGAGCAGTATCCATGGAGACACCTGTGACATTAAGGGGGAGCACAGCCTGAGGGATAATGACTGCAACTTCCATGATTGGAGCACAATCGAGGATGGGAAGGGCACTCAGGTTGGACCAAGTAACTGCAAAAAGATAAATGCAACATGGAAGGAGAGACATGCTAATGAATGCGGATTTGATTTTAGGTGGCAATTGGTTTACTTGATCCAGGGGCGGGCCACAGCATGCCTGGGAACAGATAGATTTTATAGACTTCCTGCGTAGGAGGAACGTAGGTGTGAATAGGCAACACTAGAAGTCCCTCGTGCAAGGGTTACTCACCTGTTCAGATCCCAAGACATCATTGATTATCAGTTACAGAAGAGAGGGAGGCTGCAGCTACAAACAATAAATAATGGAGAGGCCAGAAAGAGATAATGGCATTGGATTCAGGCAATGCTGCACTGAAGCGGGCTGTGAATAGGAGTACGATTCAGATGGTAGGGATCAACTGTACCGCATAATTTGATCGACTTGATTTTTCAGATGATGTGGCTCAACATAGCGTGAGCTTATAGAAGAATTGGTTGCATTCAGTGGGTATGACTTGTATAGACACCATAGAATGTGAAACGGGGAGCAGCTAAGCACTGAGAAGAGCAGCTAAGCAAACTTAGCAGTAATGCTTTATGCACTCATGGATGGGATCCATTTACCCCAATGCAAAGCGTACAATCTCGATGCAAGTACCATTTCAATGTCCTTGCTAACTAGATCAGAAAACAAAAATATTTTTCAGTACAATAAAAGCATAAAGAGAGTTTTTAAGGATCACTAGAAATCTATGTACCTAAGTTTTACTTTAGTGTCAGGTTTGCCTTTTTTAGAACAGCTCGACGACTGTATCTAACTTTCCACTGATGTATTTGCAACTAACTGTGTACAAAGTTGATTTCGCACATGAAATTTTATAGCTTTGTACACAAGATTACCATTGAGTCAGAGTTCAATTGTGAATAATAACATGATCCATCTTGATAGAGATTCAGGATAACTTCATGGTTAAAATTTATCTCCTCAAACACAAATATGACTTAATTTCACTTTCTTTTTCAAGCTGTCTAGTACTGATCAATTTCATTATCACTTTATCAGATCTCATCATAAGAACAAACCTACATTTGGCACTGCCAGTACTATGCGATAATTTTTTATGTTTCTTGAAGATAACAGGAAGTTGGCTACATTCATGAGTGAGATAGAGAGCAAATGCCACACTATATCATTTGTTATAGAGCCTAAAATCTCGAAAACAGTAAGATCTTTTCTGATATTGAAAGGGATATATGGATGGGATTTTCAGAACTTGTATAAAACCCTAAGAGTAGATCCAAAAGTCCAAACAGGCTAAAGAAATAATCCTAAATGAAACAACAAACTGAAAAAACTTTTTGAATTAAAAACACAGGGCACAAGCCGCGCAGCATACAGGTTGCATGCTGTTCCGTAGCCCAATCGAACCATACTCTCAGGCAGCACATCGCAACAATATTCCTCGATACAAAAAAAAAGAGGAATATGAAGGGGAGGTATGAAACGCACCCTGTCCGGCGGATTAGGATAGAGGGGAAGTGCATCTTGAGGTAGGTGCAGGTGCAGATCAGCAGCAAAACCACCGTCACAAACGAATGGAAGTTGAACAGCGCCGACTGCATCCACCACCAACAACACCGCCGCCGTTATCAGGCATGGAAGTGACAAGTGAGGACAGGACTAACAAATCCACACGCGTGTAGAGCACAGATCAATACAGAGACTCGTGTGGCGTTACCATGGGACCCGACGAGGTGAAGGAAGCGGACGCCGAGAAGACGCTTCCGTGGAGGCGGCGGCGGAAGACGCGGTTGCGGCGGCGATCGGCGGAGGCACGGGACGGAGCGGAGCAAGGCAAGATGCGCCGGTTTGCTGATTCCTTTCTTTTCTTTTCTTTTCTTCTCTTGGGTGCGTGTCCTTTTTGGGATCTAGATCGGACGGTCAGAATTGTGCCGCTGCGTGGCCGCTCCGGCAGTACCTTCGGCTGTGGGCCTGTGGCCCGTGGGCTGTCGTTTACGTGTTAATATTTTGGTGTGAACTGTGTTAAGTGTTTCATGCTGATTTTTTTTTGCTGAAATAATATATCTGAAAAACAATAAAAAAATTCTGTTGCAACTAAAACTGGAACCAGTTGGACAAGTCTTTACATTGTGTTTTGGAATTTAACCTACCAAAAGGTTGTATATCAAATTTATTGTGTTTGATGTGGCGTCTGTATCAAGCATGTTCATTTTACCCTTCTTTACTTCAAATTTTAGGGTGTTTATTGTCAAACATTGCCACACTAGTGAAATGGCATCTAGCTTAGTGGTTAGAGCACTAGCCTCTTGCAGACTCAGGTTCGACTCTTTAGAGCAAGGTTAATAATAGAGACAAGTGTTTGTTTATTAGACAAGATATAAGAGCCAAGTTTACAATAGTAGCCTATTAATTGTCTACACATTATGCATGAGAGCCAAGCGCTCTTTCCTCTCCTCTTTTTTCTTCTACATCACCAAAAGTACTGACTAGCTTGGCTATAAGCGCATTATTGTACTTGCTCTTATGGGAGCAAACTTATTGGGTTTGAAATAAAAATATTAAAAAAATAGGTAGGGCTCTACTGACTTCGGTCAAAAAAAAACATTGCCACACTAAAGCTTTGTTGTCAATATGTCATACTAGTTTGCTAGACAGGTGCTTTGGATAATTGCCACCAAACCATGAAGCATCAATATTTTTACCACCCTGATCCTCTTGCCATAGACTAATTTCCTTACCAAAACTTATGAGAGCTATACTGTACCTGACAAATTCTTTGCCACAATGTGTATACTTGTCGAGGTTTTGATTTTACACGTATACTTGTCAAGGTTTAGTAGTGCTAAACTTATGCATGAGTCCCTTTTGGCCAAAGTTTTTCTTTCAAAACTTTGACCAAAGGTATTGATAATTACCCTAGCATTTTCACTATGGCATGGATCACTTCAACCAAAGGTATTGACAGTGCATGAATGATACTACCCCTTTGCAGTCATTTTCGTGGGTTAGTTATGCTGATTTCGGAACGACGATATCTTGTCTTTCCTGTCGTACATATATACACTACGGCAAACCATATGTTTGCCGAGTGTCCAAAACACTCGGCGAAAGCCTAAAAACACTCGGCAAATTCTTTGCCGAGTGTTACACTCGGCAAACAGCACTCGGCGTATCTGGTTACGGCAAAGAGCCATTTGCCGAGTGTTTTTTGTTGGGCACTCGGCAAAAGGTTTGCCGAGTGCCAAGACAACACTCGGCAAACACTTTTTGAGAAAATATAAAAAAAGGTGGCCTACACTCGGCAAACAAATTCCGAAAAAATAAAAAAAAAACAGCCGCGCAGCGCTGAGCCGCCGGCGACAGCGCCGCCGCACGCCGCGCCGCCCGGCCGCATCGTGCCTCCACCCGGCCGGCCGCCCTCGCCGTCAGAATGGCTAAAAAACTTCAAATGAAAAAGTTGTAAACTAGAAACTTCTTCATCTTTTCGAGATCTACAACTTTGATATGGAACAAATTTACATCCGAGGTCATTTAAAAATTTTAAAATTTAAGATTTCAAATTAGATACATTATAAAGATATTTTAAAGTATAAATGACATCAAATTAAAAAGTTATAAACTACAAACTTTTACATCTCTTTGAGACCTACAACTTTATATAGAACATATATCACATGCGAGGTCATTTGAAAAATTCAAATTTCAAATTTCAAATTAGATAACTTATAATAATGTTTTGAGGCATTGAATAATCTCAAATAAAAAAGTTGTCAACTACAAAGTTTTATATTTCATCAAGGTGTACAACTTTGGTATAAAGTGTTTTTTCATATGAGATCATATAAAAAAGTTTGTATTCAAAAACATACATCCACTAACTCTATCACATAAGTCACCCATACACTTCTTGTGAGATATTTAGATTTGGTAAACATCGTTATGATAAAATATGCGAAATGTTCTCAACTTTTTATCACAGCCTCTATATATGATACAATCATTCCATGACAAATTCCATGATTGTTAGACTTAATTTGCTTTTTTAAAAATTTAAAAATTATTTATACTCACATCTTTGCCGAGTGTCAAAGAAAATACACTCGGCAAAGAAGCTCTTTGCCGAGTGTCAAATATAGTACACTCGGCAAAGAGCTTCTTTGCCGAGTGTATTTTTTGACACTCGGCAAACAACATGCATATAAATTTTTCGAAAATGAAAATAACAATTCTTTGCCGAGTGTCAAATATAGTACACTCGGCAAAGAGCTTCTTTGCCGAGTGTATTTTTTTGACACTCGGCAAACAACATGCATATAAATTTTCTACTCATTTCAATTTTATTATTTGAATCACTTGTGGTTCGAAAATGAAAACAACAATTCTTTACCGAGTGTCAACTATAATACACTCGGCAAAGAGTTTCTTTGCCGAGTGTATTTTTTTGACACTCGGCAAACAAGCTCTTTGCCGAGTGTTTTTGTTTTGCCGAGTGTCAAAGAAAAAACACTCGGCAAAGAGCTTGTTTGCCGAGTGTCCGTAAAAATACACTCGGCAAAGAGTTAGACACTCGGCATATACGGGGTTTCCTGTAGTGATATATCGATTAGAGTTTCCTACAAATCCTATTCTCAAAGTTAGAAGACCCAAAAAATAAATTGCTCAAGTTGATTTGGATTCCACTTGAAACGCTAAAGCCTTATTTGAAAGTTACTCTGAGTTGTAGATGAAAATGAAAGTTCTAACAATCTCGTTGCAACAGATTGTAATAACCCTGATCTAAATCATAAGTCTCAACTTCCTTCGCATTGAAAAGAAAACACATGTAATGGGCTTGCCAATTCAGTGGGCCAAACCTAAACTTAAAAATTTTCCCAGTGTTTTGATCATGAGAAATGACCCGAAATTAGAAACATAATTTGAAATTAGAAGTCAAATTTCAGTTAGACCTACTTTTGAGTTTAAATTCAAAACTTATTTAAAAGTATTTCGAAAGATTTTTTTCTGTCTAAATTAGAGCTCAAATAAAAAATCGTCCAACATGAATAGTGTTCAGCACTAAATTCTCCACAACTTTCATTTTGGTCAAATCTCAGGTTTCAACATGAATTTGGTCAAACGCGTTGAACTTCTTTCTCTCTCCATCCTGTTCTTCTCCTTCCCCGCCCGACCGCCGCATCTCCCGCACGCCACGCGGCCAACCCCCGCGCGTCGACGCGACCCAACGAGCCGGCCCCACTCCGTCTGCCCCGCACGCTACCCCTCCTCCTTTGCGCGGCCGTGCCGCCGGCCAATGGCCGCCACGCTCACCGGCGCGCTTGCCGCGGCCGATGCCCAGCCCCGCTAGGCGCCAAGCCAATGCGCGCGTGAGCAAAGCTTCGCTGGGCCATGGCAAGATCTTTCGCGACCGCTCCTGCGCCTCCACGTAGCCGCCGGACTCCGACGATGCGCCCAAGCCCCTCCCGGAGACCCAATTGGCACTCTCCCTTCGCCCCGAAGCCTCCTCCACCCTATCTGTCCCCTCGCCCAAGCATGCCATTCCCGCCACACTACCAGAAACTTCAACATCCGCCCGCCCCCTCCGCCTCGGCCATTTTTGGACCCGGTGCTGATGGGGCTTCAGCACCGGGTCCAACGGCTAGGAGCGGGGGCGGCGCACGGGGGCGGCGGGGGCAGCACATTAGCACCGGGTCGTGGCAAGACCCGGTGCTAATGCGCACCCTTTAGCACCGGGTGCAGCCACGACCCGGTGCTAAAGGCCTCGGGCACATTCTCCAACAAGCCACAGGCGGGACCGGTTCCACAGAGATGTGTATAAGAGACAGGTTTAATGCTTTGCATGAAGTTTAGATCAACTACATATATATTTGTGTATACCATTGTGTGGCTATGTGACAAAAATGTATCTAACATAAATAAGACAAATATGGTTACAATATCTTTTATTTTTATTTATTTATTTCTTTTTTTCATTTTTCTCTTTTTTTCTTTTTTTTCCTTCTTATCCATTCACCTGCCGCTGCTGTTCTTATCAATTCACTCCGACCTCTCACGACCTCTCCCTCCTCTGTTCCTCTCGAAGAGCACCGACGGATGATTCCCCTGCGACGGCAAAAGATTAGCAGCGGCGGCCGGGCGGCGAACTGGGCAAGGCAGAGGCTGGGCAAGAGGCCACGCGCCGGCGTCCCTGACGCTCGTGGGAGGCGGCGGCCGCGACGCCTAGCACCGGCGGGATGCAGCCCCGTCGCTGGCCTGACTTCGGCGCTTGCCGGGGCCGGCCGCTGCGCTCTCCCCGTGGCCTGTCTCTTTAAAGATAAAAAAATTTAATATATAAATAAATACAAATTATAATATATATTCCATTATATAAATAAATTTCTAAAACTACATTACTATATTCATTAAATATAACATTACTATAAGCCTTATAAGATTTATAAGATTTATAAGATTTTCTATTAATTTATAAGATTTTCTATTAATTTTTTTTATCTTTAAATTGTATTGTATATTTGTTATTGGTTAATAATGCAAATGAATAGACAATGCATGTACCGGGACCCCCACGCTCAGGCGTTCCGTGATGGCCTCATGACGTTTCTCGATGCCGCCGAGGCTAACAGGACGCCGTCCAGTTTCATGTTCTGCCCATGCACCCATTGTAAAAATATACAACCGTACAAACAAAGAGGTTGTCTTCCGGTGCATTTGATGAGGCACGGTTTCTTGAGGAATTATTCTGTTTGGACGAAGCACGGTGAAAGAGGAATTCTAATGAATGAAGATGAAGAAGACGAGGCCGATGACGACATTCCGTTAGTGGCTCAATACTACGGTTCCTTTGCAGATGCTGCAATGGGTGATGCCGATGAGGAAGATGTTGCTCAGGAAGGCGATGCTCAGGAAGATGTTGCTCAGGAAAATTTGTTAGCGGCAGAGGAAGAAGGTGCGGAAACCCAAACAGAAGCCCGCACCACAAAAAAAAAGCGGCTGAGAAGACCCTAGAAGAGCTCGAAGCCTGGGTGAAAGAAGACACAAAGAGGCAAATGGCCGAGTGGAGGAAAAAACCGGAGCCGGAGCCGAAGCTTGATCCCACTGTCGTCAAGGTGACTGTGTCCAAAATTTTGACCGGTACCTCCTGATAAGCAGTCACGCTTCCACACAGGCCGCCGAAGCGGTCCGTTACACCGTGGATGAAATAACTCAACGGACCGCGTGCGAGCTTGTCGTCAGGCAGAAGAACTTAGCTGTGGTGGTACGTATGCGACCTTAGTTCATACTGCATACATTTCACCGTAAATACCATTCATTTACTAACTTTCTTTGTGACTACTAACTTATCAGGTCGCATACGGTATGACCAAACGTGTGGAAGAAGGGCAAAAATGGCACTGCAATGACATTCCACATGGTTACGTACCTGTTGAGGTGGAGCAAGTCGTCACCAGCTGGGAAGACTTGGAACTTGACATCCCCGGAGGTGACGGAGAAACAAAACTCGGTCAGTGTTCTCACTGCATCATTCTATGGAGCAAGGCAGACGTCGTCATACCCGGTACACCTGCGGCTACCAACAAGCCTCCGTCACCTCCACCGTCTCCAAGAGATCCACCGGATCATGACGATTCTCCGGGAGCTCCTGATGCAAGCCCGTCTCCTCCGCCGAAGAGGTCTCCGTCTCCTCCGCCGAAGAGGTCTCCGTCTCCTCCGCCGAAGAGGTCTCCGTCTCCTCCGCCGAAGAGGTCTCCGTCTCCTCCGCCGAAGAGGTCTCCGTCTCCTCCGCCGAAGAGGTCTCCGTCTCCTCCGCCGAAGAGGTCTCCGTCTCCTCCGCCGAAGAGGTCTCCGTCTCCTCCGCCGAAGAGGTCTCCGTCTCCTCCGCCGAAGAGGTCTCCGTCTCCTCCGCCGAAGAGGTCTCCGTCTCCTCCGCCGAAGAGGTCTCCGTCTCCTCCGCCGAAGAGGGGACGCCGCACTAAAGCCTCTGCCCCCACTCCACCAGCGAAGAAGGCGCGAAAAACTAGAGAGAAGCCCGCACCAGAGAAAAGAGCGGGTGAGAAGACTCTAGAGGAGCTCGAAGCCTCGGTCAAAGCAGACACAAAGAGGCAAATGGCCGAGAGGAGGAAAAAACCGGAGCCGAAGCTTGATCCCACTGTCGTCAAGTCATTCTTCGGTAATTTGAGCAAGGGTCAACAGAAGGAAGTACTAATAACAGACTATGACCGCTCTTTACTCAAATCTCGCCGGAAGCGAAAGGCTGCAGATAAGGAGGCGGGCACATCCAAAAAGGTTCCTCAGCTCGGCAAGCAACCTCAGCAGCCCTTGGCTCCATTGCCAAATCCGCACGAGCTATGCCTTGCAGAATTTGAGGCCGAGACTGGACTATCCAGAGATCAACTCCTGGGGGAAGCAGACATGCCTGTAAAGACAACGTTCAAGTGGCCGTTTAAGCTTGGCGAGCCTATGGTCCCTCCTGAAATGGAGAGCAAGCTACAGACGAAGATGCGCCGATTCCATGAGTGGTACTTGGAAGAATCAAGAAGGAATAAACAGCGCATGATCAAAGTAGGCGTGAAGGACCAGGATTTCTACAATGGCGACGTGAATTCGGTCTGGCTGAGGTTTCAGGATATATATGAGCTGTACCACCATGATGCCATGGACGTGGATTTGATCACCTGTTGGACACTGTAAGTACTTTGTTGTTGTTTACAATTCGCAGTTTGAAAACAATAATTCTAATCTATGCTGACGCGGGCTTTATTTATTGCTTAACATATGCAGAATGGAGATTCAAAAATGTCGGAGAGACAATATATATGACGTTGGATTTGGATTCGTGGATCCTCGAAGGATAAGTGAAGAAATGATAATTGTAAATCCCGAGGAAACGTATCAGAACCTATACAAGTATATTGACAAACAACATTATTGCGAGTCCATACTAATACCGTACAACATCGAGTGAGACGGGCCGTGCCACGTCACTCTGGGCCAAATCAACACGAAGACATCCACCAGGAGGGCAGCACAGGGAGGTCCAGCAGCAGAGGCGGTGCAGGGGGGCAGACCCGTTCGGCCGAACAGCCCAGTTCGGCCGAACCGCCATCTTCGCCCGAATCGCCAGGGGGTACCCCCCTAGGTCCCTTGGCCGGTACTCCCCCTCAACCGCCATGGACAACTATAAATAGGACCCCTACACCTTTCATTTGTACACATACTCAAGCCAAGGAGCTCTTCCACTTCATTTCTAGTAGAGTTAGGATAGTTTAGTTGGGAGTTAGAGTCGAGTCGAGCTGTGCCTCGGAGGTTCCGGAGTCGTCCACCAGGTGAAAATAGGAAAATATTGGTTTACGAGAACAGACATCACCATTGGGACAACCCGTATCTCTTCTGGATACAAAATGGACTCAGACAATGCATACCTGCACTTGAGGCACATAAAACCTAGGAGAGGTATCCTGGAGCACCTTATGAAGGACATTATGGAGCGTTCAGAACGAAGGTCTGGCAATATGGAGATGCTAAGGAATTTAGCAAGAGATGCCCACACTGCCAGAAACACGGGAAAGAGACGCAAAGCCACTCACCAGCAATATTCAGTAGAAATCTTTGATGTAAGGGGAATAGACCCCATGGGTCATTTTCCTAACTCAGAGAACTACGAGTTTATTCTGCTAGCCGTAGATAGCGTCTCTAACTGGGTAGAAGCCAAGCCCTATCGACCCGCAGCCACTAGGCACGCTAAGCAAATGTCCCATGAAAACATCCTGCCTTGCGTCCCTGGGCCAGTCATAGGGGCTCCCATCTCATTGACTCACCCAAATGCAATAACCCAAGGTAATCAAGGTATAGGATAAACAAAGCTAGGAATAACCTTAATAGGAACAATTTAGACACATGCATATGCAGTAA
>OAMR01000210.1:376621-393877 GCA_900205405.1 Echinochloa crus-galli | reverse complement strand
GCCACGGGCCAGGCCCAGTTCGGCCGAACTCCACAGTTCGGCCGAACCGACCCCAGCACCTGAAACCGCCTCTGGGGGCTGGATCCAGGCCGTAGGAGCACAAGGCGGTGCATCCCACGGTTCGGCCGAACGGGGCCGTTCGGCCGAACCAGGGAATTCGGCCGAACTGGCCAGCAACCGCCTTGCTGCTCCCTTGGCGGTTACTCCACCCAAACCGCCATCAAGTGCTATAAATACAAGTGTCCAAGCCCTGGTTACACACCACAAGCCAAGAGCTCCATTTCCACTTGCATTTCTAGTAGAGTTAGGATAGTTTAGTTGGGAGTTAGAGTCGAGTCGAGCTGTGCCTTGGAGGTTCCAGAGTCGTCTTCAGAAGCTCTGGTATTAGCTCTTGTATCTTTTACTTATCTTTTGTATGACATTCGAAAGTTATCAATATAGTATCTACTTTATTCTACTTGTGCCTTATATAGTTGCTTCTACTTTAGTCTAGTTGCTTCTATATTGTGTTTAGACTAAAGTAGAAGCAACTATATAAGGCACAAGTAGAATAAAGTAGATAACTATATTGATAACTCAAATGTCAACAAAAGATAAAGTAAAAGATACAAGAGATAATACCAGAGCTTCTGAAGACGACTCCGGAACCTCCGAGGCACAGCTCGACTCGACTCTAACTCCCAACTAAACTAACCTACTCTACTAGAAGTGAAGTGGAAGCTCCTTGGCTTTGAGTGTGTGTACAAATGAGAGGTGTAGGGGTCCTATTTATAGCTTGGACAGGTCGGTTGATGGCGGTTGGAGGCTGGGTAACCGCCAAGGCATCCAGGGGATCTCCCCCCTCGATTCCGGGCTCCAGGGTCAGTTCGGCCGAACCAGTGGGTTCGGCCGAACCACCCATCTTGCCGCCTTTGCATCCAAGGGCTGTGGTGCGCCCCCCCACTGCTTCACCGCCTCCAGGGAGCAATCTAGGCCGTGGGATCCAAAGGCGGTAGGATGGACGGTTCGGCCGAACCGACCCGTTCGGCCGAACCGCCATCTTCGCCCGAATCGCCAGGGGGTACCCCCCTAGGTCCCTTGGCCAGTACTCCTCCTCAACCGCCATGGACAACTATAAATAGGACCCTACACCTCTCATTTGTACACACACTCAAGCCAAGGAGCTCTTCCACTGCATTTCTAGTAGAGTTAGGATAGTTTAGTTGGGAGTTAGAGTCGAGTCGAGCTGTGCCTTGGAGGTTCCAGAGTCGTCTTCAGAAGCTCTGGTATTAGCTCTTGTATCTTTTACTTATCTTTTGTATGACATTCGAGTTATCAATATAGTTATCTACTTTATTCTACTTGTGCCTTATATAGTTGCTTCTACTTTAATCTAGTTGCTTCTATATCGTGTTTAGACTATAGTTGGCTCTAGTTCCTAGTGCTCTTAGTTCTTGCTTAAGTCTCTGCCTTAATTGGTTCTTCGATTCTGCTCACACTAGCGGTGACTTGTCATTGGGCTGTGAGTTCGAGTTGCTTGCTTCTGCTAGCGAAGTAAGTAGTTATTGATCTGTGTAGGAGTGGTTCCTAGACTTGTCAGTAACCTTTGTTTCTGCCCGTCGCAACGGAGGTGGTAGCCGGGAGGTGGTGACAGCCCTTCCGGTCGTTGTAGCCCATCACGTTAGTTCCGGTGTCCTAGGACCCAAGGTTCAGGGTAGTCGGCACCCCTTCTCATCCCTTTCTGTGTCGGAGGCCCTGTAGTCCCCAAGGAAGGCAATAGACTTATTCCAGACCTACTAGTGCTTGTTCTTTAGCCACTGTATCTCTAACCACTTGGCCTAGATAGATAGAGTACCCATGGAATCCTTTATCTCTTCTCGTTGTCCTCCCAACTATCTATACCTTCTCTCATCTATCCGCTATCCCTTGAGCTGTGTGTCCAGTATATCCACTCCTATCCAATACCGTTTATCCCCTGTCTTGTTTAGTCGTGTACCCTTCTCTGATAGTCTCGAATATCTGTTCACTAGTATTCTTGCCAAAGCTTCCCTGCGGAAATATAAATTACGATACCTCGGGATACTCCCAGGTGAAGTGCTACAGCGGTGATTCTGTGCGCTTGCAGAATATTCACATATTTTACTAGCCATAAGGAAAACCACTGAAACACTCCTTACCCCAGTACCAGGATTCTCAATTCTGATATTGGATCGTAAGAAGTGCCAACTCCTGACAGCTCAAAAAGTCATGCAACATCCTAAGTTGTAAATACAGTTTAAACAATAACTCGAGTGCGATATATATTTTGTAATATATATGTCTTATATTTGTAAATATATGTCTTCTATTTGATATACAGCTAATATGAATATAGAGTCGCCCGAATACGCATTAGAACACAAGTATTAGAATATATTCGTATATATAAACGTGCATGCATGGCTACTGAAAAAAGCAAAAAAAAAAGTAATCCGGGGCCTTTAGCACCGGTTGAAGACAGCAACCGGTGCTAAAGGCCCTGCTAAAGGCGCTGCGGAGGCAGGGACCCTTTAGCACCGGTTATGCCACCCGGTGCTAAAGGCCCTTTAGCACCGGTTATGCCACCCGGTGCTAAAGGGCTTACCCTTTAGCCTCGGTTTAGTTGCACCGGGTGGGAAACCCGGTGCTAAAGGGCTTTCCCACCCGGTGCAGATGTCAATGATTCTGGTAGTGCCATTCTCGCCGCCGCCGTCCACCTCGCTGTGGGCTGGCCACTCCGCTCCACCCTAACCCAAATTGAACACACCAATACACTCACCGAGCTCTAGCGCAGCTCCACGACCATGTCCCGCACCTCCCCCGCCGCTCACCGAGCTCCACCGCCGCCCGCCATCGCCGCCGTCCGCCACCTCCACATGGGCAGCCGCGGACACACCACCCCTGCCCCGACCAACCCCGTAGCAGCACTTCACGTCGTTCCACGAAGCTCCCAAGCCGCTTCCCCGAGCTCCCCGACCCTCCACGTCGCCGGCGCTCGCTCGCAGGAGTAGGCCGAGCCGCCTCACCGTCGACCGCCGCCGTCGAGCCTCCACCACCCACAAGAACACCCCCAAAACCCTCCTGGTAATACCCTGAAGCTCATAGGCTAGTTCAAGTCGCCGGTACTTGCCTCCCCTCGCCGAGCCGCCGCCGTTCACATTGCAAAGAGTTTTAAACTGGTAGGGATCGGACCTGCGCGTAAACTTTCAGGGACCTATGCGTAAAACCACGGCTAACTTTTTAGTTCAAATACAGTGAAGTTAGAAAATCGATTAAAAATCATAGAAACATCATAAATATGCAAACTAAATTTTGTTGGGTTATGTAAGGCTAGATCTACCTTTTCCACAATCATGTATATACTCTTCTTTTTTTTTGACAACAACCACATATCTTATATTAAAGCAGCAAACTTACAGCAAGGCCCTTGAGAAAAGAGCCAATTACAACAAGATCCCTAGATCTAGATCCAAGACCGCCGCCGGAGAGCAGGTCGCCAGCGAACTGTAGTAGAGGCGCCACGGGCGCATAGATGCAGTGGTGCGGAAGGGCCTCGCCAAGCGAAGGCTTGAAGCGGATGAAGATGCTGGCAGGGGAGAACATCGCCGACGACCCAAGGATGAAGTTGAGGCTGGCATCAGCGGATAGATCGGCGGCATCTTCAACTCCGGTGGGTGGCTCGCTGCCGAGCCGGTGACGGAGGATCTTGAGGGGACTTGGAGCTGATTGAAGCAGCGCTGCTTGGAAGGTAAGGGCGCGAGCGGAAGTGGGCGGAGGAGTGGAGAAGAGGGGAAAACGTGGAGACAGGGGAGGAAAAAGCGGATCTCGGGGGTGAGGCTGGCGAGGCGAGGCGGTGGATGCGAGGATGAGATCCGCCGGGGAAAACGGAGGAACAACTTTATTTAAACTTACCACGGAGGCGACGACGGCGGCGAGGTAGCCGAGTAGGACCGCGGCGACGACGGCGGGGGCGACGGTGAACTCCGGATAATACATACCACAAGGGGCTACTACAACGAGCTATACTACTATGAGCTATATACAAACGAGAGGACGGGGGGCCCCGCATCAGGCAGCCGCGCGGCCACCTACCTTCTCTCATGCACCTAATCCTTTGCAAGCTGACGACTAGCTGAAAAATGTGGAGAGGAAACTTGTGCAGGCACAGTGTAATAATGTGGAGAAAGTTTTGTATGCATCTCGACAACATGAAGGGGCAGCCGTAGATTGGTGGGATGCCTATGTGTATGTACATGGGAATCAAAATGCTATCACTTGGGATGAGTTTAAAAATGCTTTTAGGCATCATCATACCAGCAGGCTATATGAAGATCAAAAAGAAGGAATTCCTCTCCTTGAAACAAGGGACTATGACGGTTGCTGAGTATACGGATAAATTTATTCAGCTCTCCAGGTATGCACTTGTCCAGGTATGCACCTGAGGATATGAACACTGATGCAAAGAAACAAGATCTGTTCTTGGAAGGGCTGAGAGATGGTCTTGAGCTATGTAACACGGATACATTGGGGAGGTGGTGTATCCCATATTGGATACATATCCAATACGGATACGCGGTGGATACTTAATGGATACGCACTGACGAAGTATCGGAAAAAATAAAAAAAATAAATCCCCGATACATGGGTCTGATACGTATCATGCCATTTTTCCGATACGGCCCAACCCATTAGCATCTCAGCCTTCCGTGTGTCCCCAGCCCGCCGTGGACCTCCACCAGGCCCCTATGCGCCACGCCTCAAAAAACCGTCGAGCCATCTGCCCTGCCTGTGAACAACCTCTGTTATCTCCGCCACACCTGTGACTGCACGACACAACAAGCAGTCAAGCACCAACGCCGGGCAATCTCCAATGAGTTTATTCCCCTTCTTGTTCTTTTGTTCTGATCTTCTAGTTGTTTTGTTCTGAATTTTTGTTGCCTGATTTTTTCTTTCCCCTCCCTAATTCGAATAGATGGTAGGCTAGCAACAAATTCAAGTAGTGCTGTTACTGATTTTAGAATTTTAATATTCATTTATTTATTTATTAAATAAACTAAAACGTATCCACGTATCGGGGTTTTTAGAAAAATGCAGTATCCACATATCTGTATCCCTACGATACCGATACACGTATCCGTATCCGTGTGGCACGGGTCTTGAGTACCAGTTGATGTCAGGTGACTACCCAAAGTTTCAACACCTAGTTGACAAGGCTATTGATCTAGAACACAAGCTGAATCAAATGGAGGATAGGAAGAGAAATATGCAATTTGTGAATCGAGGTGGTAGTGCCTCACGCCCAAGGTTTTCTTCCCAGCAAGGAGTTCAAAACCGTACAACCAATCAAGCTAAAGTTCAGATTCGTAGCAACAACAACAACCAGCATCCCAACATTCAGGTGCAGAGGTTGGAAATCAAGGTGGAGCTATTGGTCAAAATACTATGGGTATCAGGGGACCATGCTACAACTGCAGTGGTAGTGGTCATTATGCTAACTAGTGCCCGCAGACAAGGAAGGTTGAGAACCAAGGTTTTAATGGCAATGAACAGAAGCCAAACCTGCAGCCACAAGTCAAGAATGGCAACCAAAATCAGGTACCAGCAGGCAAACGTGGATAGCAACACTTCATCCGTGGCAAGGTTAACCATGTGTTAGCTGACACAGTGGAGAACGCCCAGGACTTTGTCATCGGTATGTTCCATGTAAATTCCACACCAGCTTCAGTTTTATTTGACTCAGGAGCATCGCATTCTTTTATTAGCAAACAAATGGTTGCAAAGAATAGTATATCGATGGTTACCATGAAACAACCCATGCTAGTTAGTTCCCCCAGGAGAAATGAGGGCTAAGTTTATTTGTCCAAGAGTGAGCATAAATATAAGTGGGGTAGACTTTTTGGCAAATCTGGTAGTTTTGAAATCAAAGGGTATTGATGTTATATTGGTAATGGATTGGCTGTCCAAATATGATGGATTTATTCAGTGCCCTAGAAAGGCGGTACAGTTAACCACTCTAGAAGGAGAGAAAGGGGAATGTGTGGCAAATAAACTCGTAGAAGAAGGACCAACCAATAATCTTTTGATAGCAACTATAAAAGAAGGGACTCAAGATAATTTAGACAAGACTACAGATAGGGAATAATGCTTTTGGGGAGCATGAAGAAGAAGACTTTTAGAAACTCTCATCTAAACCATTCATGCTAGCTTTGTTTCGAATCTCGGGGCAAGATTCATTTAAGTAGGGTAGAGTTGTAACACTATAATTTTCACTGTTTGCAATAATTTAAATTTGTTTAGAAACATACTAGTTGCAGCTAGAGAAATATTTATGTTCATCTAGATAGAGCAAATATCTTATAAATGCAAACTAAAACAATTATAGGTTATACAATTGATTGAATGCATTCATGCCCTTGCATATGGTTTAGTTGGTTGAAAAATAAATTTCAACATGTTTGCAAAAATTCGTTGAGACATTGAGGGAACTAAGGACAATAATATTTCTGAAGTAATATAATTAGTGGACAAGTAATTATAGGGCCAAGCCCAAGTTTTTTTCCTTTTCTCTTTCTCTACCTCTCTTCTCTCTTTTCTTTGTGGGCATGGCAGACCATTCCCTTGCTGGTCTGTCCGTGCACAGACCACTCAAAACCAGCCCACAAAACCCCATAAGCCCCAGCCCACCACTAAGCGCGCCCAGCCCCTCTCCTACCCTCTTTTTCTGGGAAACTTATACGGCTTCTGGAAGTTTTTTTTGTTAAGGTAGCTTCCACTGTTTGAGATCCGTGCAAGGGCCGGGATTGCATGTTTCTTCGGATACGAAGCGGGTTCCTAGCGGGTGGGTGAGAGAAAAAAGCGTCCGACGTTAGGCACAGACGGGAATCTCATTTGAGTTTCAACCTTCAAATACGATTTTCTCGTCAATCATCAATCATTTTCTGAATCCGTTTGAACTACCATGTTATTTGCAATTAATGCGATAGAACAAGATCCAATATGAGTATATTTTATTTTATATATGTATCTTTTAGAATCAACACTTTCAATATGTTATTTCAACATTTAGAATAACTACAACATCTTGGACTTACTGTTTCAACATTTTCTGTTGATCTAGTTTACCCGAATTGTTGAATTAAGTTTGAGAAAAATGTTGAACCTAGTATATGAAAATGTTGATTGTATTAGTTTAACACTTTGAGCATGATAGGTTAACTTTTACGTGAAAAATGTCAAAATGGTATAATCGGAATGTTGAACTGTTACTTTTGGAATATCAACTGCAACATCATACCTCCCGTAACTACATACTTAGTAGTGATGATTGAAAAATAAAGAAAGGAAAAAAGACACAAGGTACTTTCCACCACCCGCACGGGTTCAACGGAGCGATAGCACAAAAAAATCTGGCCACTACACGCCTCCGCTTTTCTCCTCACGCGCGCTCTGTTGGTGGGCTTCAGTAGACCTCTAAGCCAACTTGCTTAACCGGTAAACGGAAGCCACATGCAAATGAGCTTGTAGTCCAATGGTAGGACGGTCCAGTGGGACGCTACCCACCAGGGTTCCAATCCTGGTGCTCGCACCTTTTCCTGAGATTTTTCCAGTATTTTCCGGCGCTATGCGTTAAGTGGTAAGGGTGTTCCCGTCGACAACGAGGTGCCAGGATTTTCCGGCGCTATGCGTTAAGTGGTAAGCGGTGTTCCAGTCGACAACGAGGTGCCAATGGTGACTTCGGGAATCTCCAGATGCCGGGTGCTCCGTTCTTCGGAGGTGCTCATAGGGGTAGGGTTTGCGTACGTGTATTCATAGCGGTGAGTGTGCGTGCGTGTGTGAGCGTCTGCGTTGTACCGTGTGATTCTAAAAAAAAGTAAACGGAAGGCACATAGAAGCCCCCTCTTTATCACGTGGAAAACCAGCCCCCAGCGCCTCCCCCCTTCCTCTCACGGTAGATGGCGCCCCTCCTCCCCAACCACCCCCCCCCCCCTGGTGCCTCCGCCCCTCCCCCCGCCTGAGCCCGCACTTCAATTCATATGAAGACAGGAGAAAAACTGCAGCCGCCATGTTGTTTTATTCCCCCCTTTCATGACCTCTCAATCTTGCCTTTAATTCACCAATTCATGGCCAAATAATTCAGCTATCCTATAAAATGGAACCAGCAGCCCCTAAGCAATCCCTTTTGCTCATTTGTTGCGTAGCCCCTGCCAAGCCATTCCTCTTTCTTCTTGCACCCAGCCGTTGTTCTCTGCGCCGCCCCTGAAAGCTCTGCCAGTTCGTGTTCGTCGCTGTTTGGTAAGGAAACAACCACTATACATATTTCTCTTCGTCGAATCCCTACTCATCTATTGGTTTCTTTCGGTGCGACCCAAGTGCAGCAAGACAAGAGGATGACCTGTGCTGTGGACGTGGAGACAAACTGCGGATCGTGATCTCCTACAACATCCACAACAGCCGCACTTCAACAACGCACAAACGACTACATCGATTCAACGCTGCACATAACGTGTGGGACATAATCTTCGTGGCGAGCAGCGCCTCAACCTCCCTGTCTTTGTAGAATAATCCAGCAGCACTTAGTTCTCAGGTTGCAAGAATGTCCAGTACAATCATAGGAAAAATATACAACCCATCCGCATCGCTGCTGAATCCGTCCGCTTCCGCTTGCTAACCTGTGATAGATACGAAGTTGTATATGAATATGCCCATACTAGTATAAAACCTATGGAAAAATTATGAAAAATCTTGCATTTTCAAACATCTGGTACATGAAACCTTGTTATTTTCTTAGCCAAAGATTTGGAAAACACATGGCTGCCATATGTTCATCCTTGAATAATTGATAAAAATGCACACACCTATATGTTTATACAATCAGTGCCTTGCTAATTTGTGTAAAGGTTGTCATTAAGTATTTTATTTTTATTCTGAATTATGAATATTTTGCTACTGTTGTGCAGCGAAATATTTATTTAAAGTATTCTGTGCTACTATAAAATACCAGAAATTAGCACTAGTTCGTTTTAAGTGGTCGCTAATAAAACATGTGCATCTTTTTACTCGTAACTCCGATTTAAGTGATTCTTGCGCTCATGTGTTCATAGCAGCGAGCTCTATGTTCTAAAATGGTTTTCTTTCTGTTTATTTCATGCCTGGTGTACTGTTCTTATTTCATTCTTGTATGCTTGTATGTTTGTTGCGAGTAGACAACACGTCGTTCGAGAATCTACAGGACCTTGAGTTTGAGGAGTTTGAACATCATGTAGAAGGCAAGTGTCCTTGAACATCTTGCTGTTTTTATACCTTTCTTTACAATTAAATGTCACTTTTATATTTATGCTTTTGCATTGCTAGATGTCAATATGTTGGGACCTATGGTGGGAGTTTACAAGAAATTTTATGATCATTCCTTGATAACCATAGTTGTGAACTGTGTTCGGGTAGATGATGCTTAGTTGGCTTAACAAGGGCTGATTGAGTTCTCTAAATTAATTTGACTATGAACTATGCAACTTGTGGATTCGGGTAATCTTTTTAGCAACATGGAACTCTAGGTGGTTCAGGCACGGGTGTGCTGTTGGGTTTTTAAGGAATGAATGTTGGATTGCCTGAACCGAAGTCTTAAGGTTGGATCTATGGAGCGATCATCCAAGACAACCCGTACAACCATGAGAACTAGATGGGCTGTGGTCTTAGCCGTGCAAGTTTGGTAATCCAGGGGTACGTGTTGTTCGGGTAGGCGCCAGCTAGGAGAGCCGTGGCTTGGCAAAATGATGGGTCAGAGCCCTGAGTGTGTCAATTCTCCCTGGAGAACCAATAGAACACCTCGTAGCGTTCCCATGCAACCATACATCGGAAGTGTGGTGTATGTGCCCGATCAGCACTGCGTGACGGGACACGCGGCTCATGGTAAAAGTGTACAAACTCTGCAGAGTGTTTTAAATCTGGTATACTAGTCGGGCTCACGGACAAGTGTATCTTGGGCCCTGACATGGTTAGAAGGGATGGATGGTATGGTTGGGCAAGTCATGCTACTGTAGGCTGGTTTGGGAAGCTTTTACACTTAAATTCTAGGTGCTAAATAAAACTTGACCAACTAAAATTTGACGCATGCAATCCACTCAAAAACAATCATCCGTGTCATAGCCTTGCATGCCATATTTTCTCCCACACTTGTGGAGTACATGCCTCCAGGTGTACTCACCGTTTTCCCTTTCAACCCCTATTGTGTTTCTACAAATACTGCTGAACAAGGAGTCAGTTCGTGGAGTACGCCAATGAAGAGCCAGAGTTGTAGTATGCGTGCCATTGGTTGATGCCTGTGGTTATGGAGCTTCGCTTCCATGAAGAATAAAGTTATTATTAATATCATACCTTTTCTTTAAGACCTATGGGTCATTTTGTAATAAACTTAAATGTGATATTGTGTTGTGATGAAACTTTTGGTACTTTATGTATGAATAACTGATCCTGGCAACTGGCATACATAAAGTTGGCATTTGGTTTATTTTAATGAACGTGGTGTGACACGAGTGATTTCCTATAGCTCACGAGTTATAGGAATTTCTTGCTTTACTTATGATGGAATCATAAGGATGATGGGCGGGGATGGGCAAGTTGTTTTTGGAGGTTTATTGGTGCCCTACCTGTCTAGGAAGAATTTTGCTAAGGTCATAATGTGTCGGTGTTGCTGTTCAAGTTTTTGAACGTACTAAACACATGCTGAGAATATGGTAATCTGTAATCCTAGTGCCAGATTGAACGGGGACGTGGCTTTACCCTGCCATCCTTGGAATAGGTTTCCTTTGAATGCATCATATGGGTACAAGTGCGGCCACGACACGACATCATTCTGGGGACCGTTGGGGCCTTGTAACCAAGGGACACAGGCTCTGTTCACAAACCGGGGATCGATGGGAACCGTTAATAATGTGTGTACCCGATGTGGCCATGCATGTCGTGTGTTTAGGTCCACCTTGCAAGGTTAAGTAATCAATTCGAATCGTCTGTTTCTCGCAGCTATTGAGACTGCTTGACCACCCTGCTACATTGAGTAAAAAGTTGAACATGAGCTTCAATATATGTGGAGAAGTGCTTAAATTTCTTGTTACAACATGCTTGCTTAGAATAGGTGATCATTTAGAATGGTGGTACTACTAGAATATGAAAAATAAAAACTTGAAAGTAAGGACCCACCTTTTAACCACTTTTGGTAAAACAATCCCCTCAGCCAAAAGGCCTTGCATGTCTAGGCGTCATGATTTAGAAAACACTGTTGGGTAAGTCTTGCTTAGCATTAGTATACTCAGCCTTGCTTGTGGCATTGTTTTCAGGTAATGATTTAGAGGAAATGGTTGCTAGCTTGATTTGGCCGTGCTAGCTCCCTCCAGGATGGACGGATGAGTGGGAATCATCCTCGACCGACGCCAATAGTGGTGAGTGATGTCATGGGAGGCTTCCCCGTGATGTCACATGTATCGTCGATTAGACTTTGTTGGTTTTCCGCTGCTTTTATTTGAACTCTGAACTACTTTACTTTTGGACTCGGTTTGTAATAAATTAATGTGGACCTCCGTGTTGTAATAATTTGGATTGATGTAATCCCTTGACTCATCTTCGCACGGGTATTTGTATGCTTTGTTTCGATCTCGAAGTACATGGTTGTATCGTGTGAAACCCGACAGACGGCCATCTTAATCCAATTTAAGTGCTGAATCATGTTTAAAGCGATGTAAGGACACTTTTATTGTTGTGTTAGTATGGATGGTTCTGCCACACCAGGAAGATGGATAGATTGGATAAAGCACTTAACAGAGGGAGGGAGAGTTGCAATAAACCTTAACGGGGTGCAAGGAGAATATTTTAGAACTTTTAGAGCCTTAAGGCAGGGTGATCCATTGTCACCCCTGCTATTTAATCTGGTTAGCGATTCCTTGGCAACATTGCTTAATAATGCCAAGATAGTGGGACAAATAAAAGGGCTAGTTCCAAATTTGGAAGGAGGGTTAGCTCACTTATAGTATGTAGATGATACAATAATCTTTATGTAAATAGATGAGCGAACAATGATAAATGTTAAATTTATCTTGTACTGCTTTGAAAAACATGTTTGGTTTGAAGATCAATTATTAGAAAAGTAAAATTATTGTGATGGGTGCTTCGGAAGAAGAATAGAATAGAGTGGCAAATATCTTTAATTGTAATAGAGGAGGTCTGCCAATCAAATACTTGGGAATGATGGTTAGTGATTTACACATGGCTATCGATGACTTAGCATACATTTGTCAGAAGGTGGAGAAATGACTTCCTATATGGCAAAGTGTGAATCTCTCTTCAGGAGGAAAAGCTATCTTAGTTGAGTCAAGTTTAAGTTATATTCCAAATTATTCCATGGGAATTTATCTTTTACATCTAGAGATTCACAAAAAAGGATGCTGCTAGAGGTGACTTCTTTTGGCATGGCCCGGGTCTAAAAACAAGTATCATATAACGAGATGGGATTGGCTAACTAAACCAAAACCTGCTAGAGGATTGGGATTTACTGATACCAGGATAATAAACAAATGCTTACTAGCTAAGTGAATCTACAAATTGGAGCGTGAGGATGATAGTATATGATGTCAGTTGTTACGAAAGAAATATTTGGGTGAGAGGGGAGTTTAGACTTTAGAGTTGTCGGAATGCAAGTTCTTCTTAATTTTGGAAAGGGATTATGGAGGTTAAAACTTTTGTTTGAGAGGTTTGAAATATATTGGTAGAAAAGGCAACAAGGCAAGATTTTGGATGCAGGGCCGTCCCGGTATAAACGGGGGCCCTGTGCGAAACTGTAAATTAAGGTCCTTACTTAAACAAGCAAAATAAACAATATTCTTCAACACAGTCTCAAGGTGCTAGCATTGTCCATATCTTCTTTAGAAATCAAATCTCATAATACTAGACCAATCGATGCACATGTACACTACACAACTGATGAAAAAGATGAAAGGGGCGGCATCAAACAATGTAACTAACAAGCTAGTTCACTAGTACAGAGAAGAAGTCCAGAATTGGTTCATCAAAGTGACGTCGTCCCTTGTCCCAGTTCTGTCTCCAACTAAGCAGTGAGCACACCCTCACGCGACGTCCACCGTACATCTAGTAGCCGTCAAGTTCTGTAGGCGACAGCCTAGGCAGCCTTTCAAGGGAACAACACGGAGGGGGCCTCCGGCCTCGTACACGCCATGTCGAGTCTCTGCCGGCACTCCGCTCTGCAACCGGCGGCCACAGCACGCCGACGCCCTAGGCGAACGATCGCGAGATTGGAACAGAAAAGGTAAATAGGCATTGCGGCCGCGAGGATGGAAGACACGTTGATTTGTCTATTCTCAGGAGTGCGTAAAAGATGCCTATATAAGAAACAATATTTGGGCCAAAGATTAATGGCCTAATGGACTGTTATACTATACATAGATTGGAGGCCCCTCGAATTGGGGGCCTGTGCGGGCGCACCGGCCGCACACCCATAGTCACAAAGTTTTCGGGTCCAATCGAGGAACGGGATCGAGGGTCGAGGGTCGATGCTTTATGAAATAATGGTACGGAGGGGATATATCGCTTTGAGACGAAAATTCACAACATGGTACGTGAACCAAGGAGTGTCAGGTCGATGATCCCGGAACGTGATATAGAAGAGTCAAGGAAAACAAAGGAAAGGGATAAAAGGAGAAAAGAAAAGGGCTAGATGAGCTGTCAATTACTGTGCTTTACAGCCCTCCTCCGCCTTGCTTTAGCCTCGTCTAATAGGCGCACGAGGCCACCTGCAGCAGTTGTTTCTTCTTCCTCATATAGTCTTCCTCCTGAAGCCGTTGCAGTGATGCAGTGCCGTCGTTCCTATATATCCGCACGAATCCCCTGTCCAATCCTTCCGCAACAGCACCTCCTTCGCTGTCCCAATGCCCTCGCACATATTCATTACCCAATCTATGCTGCAACATCGTGCCTACCTCATGTTGGAGCTTCTTCATGGCGACCTGCAGAACCTTGATCTAGAGTTTAGAGTTTATGACCTTACGGAGTGGGGACGATGATCCAACGAGAATTGGGACGATGACCCATGGTGACCCCAATCCACAAATTGGGACGACGTTCCCGGATCGTGGAACGTGGCACCGATCCCGTTTCCTGTTACTATGCACACACCCATCGGGACGGCCCTGTTTGGATGGATGTGTGGTAAGACGAATGTCCTTTGAAAATTAAATATTGCTATCTATACAATATTTGTAATCAACATGGTAAAAATAGTACTACTAGATGAAATTCTACGGAATGGAGAGGTTGACCTGATATTTAGACGGAATTTTGGTCCAACTGATCGAATTAATGGAATGGGATGAACTGCTATGAAATCTGACAAAGTTCAAATCCAATCAGGAAGAGGATTATGTGGTTTGGGCTTTAGAGAAGAATGGGAAATCTTCCACGGCATATTTGTATAAAGAATGGACTTTTCTTGGAGTAGAAAATGAAAGAATGATGGACATATTGAGCGCAAAACTATCTCTAGAAATTCGGATTTTCCTTTGGCAAGTATGCAACATGCAAAGTTTAGTTGGACAATTATGACAGATGAAGTGTTTGGTTGGGCTTGTATTCCGGAAAATGTGACATCCTTTCAAGAAAATCTTCTGTGAAGCATCAGCCCAAAAACTAAAGTCCTAAATGTCTTTTTATTTGGTCGTATCTCTTGGAGTTTATAGCTCATCCGTAATGATTTTGTGTTCAATAATATCGTAATAGCCTCATCAAAAGTTGTAATATTCTGTTTCATTTCTTTTATGCAAAGGTGGAGGATATTGAGCAGGGGAGTGAAGACTGACGTTGGACAGCGCTGTTGGAATTGCGGCAGCTTGAAAGCAGTGGTGCTTAAGGAGTTGTTGACTGATTTAGATAAGGAAAGAACACATTTAGTGTAGGGTTTTTTAGAGGATGATCGTAAAGCTTTCATCCTGAATCTAGCCTTTTTTGTTGTCTTTTGCTATAGGATCTTTAGACGAACTTATTAGTAGCGGGAGAAGTTTTACTTTCATGAAAACTTGATCTGTAAAAGCTGGCAAAAGTGACCAAAGTGCATCAACCATAGGCTGTGGTGCAGAAATTTATGGCTGCAGTTGTGGCGAGAAAATCTGTAATACAAGCATTATAAACCATGGGTGTGTTTAGTTCCAAAAAGTAGAAGAGAAAGTTTGGTGAAAATATCACATCGGACACTGTAGCGCACTGTAGCACTTTTCGTTTGTTTGTGGTAATCGTTGTCCTAACGTGACCTAACTAGGCTCAAAAGATTCGTCTCGTCGTGTACATCAAAACTATGTACTTAGTTTTTTTATTTACCCACGTTTAGTGTTTCATGCATGAAGAGAGAGTGATTTGATGTAATTTGATGTGATAGGTGGATAGTGAAGTTTGGGGAGAGAATTTTTAGGTCTTTGATGGAACTAAACACAGCCCATATAGTTCCCAAAACTCACCACCAACCAAGCAGCAATATGAACTAGCTGTGACCTGAACCCAAACAACTTACATATCTAAAACATTTCTTGATTTGGAATGCATTGGACTTGATTTGGAACATAAAATGGAGGTTGGACCTACACGGGAGACGCGCGGCTGCGTATGGATGCTAGGGACTAAGATTTAGTCCCTCAAATAATTGATAATTAGAAGCATTAAACATAAAATAATTATAAAACTAATTACATAAGACATGTCTACTCCGCGAGACAAACCAAACAAGCCTAATTAATCTATTAATACATAATAATTATCAAATAATTACTGTAGCATTACATCGTCTAATCATGGACTAATTAGACTCATTAGATCGGTATCGTAAATTAACCCTGACTAATGTAATGTATTTTTTAATTAATCTAAATTTAATACTTCTAATTAACATACTTATCTTCGATGTGACGGAAGGGAAGTTTTAGTAGGAGGAACCAAACAAATTACAATTAGGGGACGTGAATGGGCCGTGCAAGATTCGTGGTGATGGTGATGTGAACGAGGCCAGAATTCAGCAGCTGGAGCGTAGGCGAAACTCTGCTCTCGCGTGTGGGTCCCACCGGAATGCATGCCTGGACGATGCTCTACTTTCCCGATCAGATCCAGGTCAGCCGCCCAAAGCTGTCGTGGCGCGGCCTTGCCGCGTATCCGGTTCTCCAAGCAACCGAAAGAAAAAAAAAAGGAAAGACCCCCCGATTCCTCCTACCCCCGGTCGTCGGGTCGGGTCCCGTCCCGGCGTGTGGGCCCACTGGACGCCGCGTCGATGAGCCCAAAGACCCATCCCCACCGTCCCTTCCCTCCCACTTGTTGGATCCAATGGCTCAGATCCCCTCCCGTGCCCGCCGCCTTTTCTCTACAAAATCAAATCAGAAAAGAAGCATCCCTCTCCCCGTGAGTGAAGGCGTCAACCGACGAAGCTTTTAGCTGCAGCGCACAAACCATCCGCGGCCAAATTCCCCACCCCCTCCCCGATCAACCGGCGCTAGCTAGGGTCTCCTCTTCCTTCCCGATCCCCCGGCGGCGATGCCGAAGAACAAGGGGAAGGGAGGCAAGAACCGGAAGCGGGGCAAGAACGAGGCGGACGACGAAAAGCGGGAGCTGGTGTTCAAGGAGGACGGGCAGGAGTACGCGCAGGTGTCGCGGATGCTGGGCAACGGCCGCTGCGAGGCGCTCTGCATCGACGGCACCAAGCGCCTCTGCCACATCCGGGGTAAGATGCACAAGAAGGTGTGGATCGCGGCGGGGGACATCGTCCTCGTGGGGCTCCGCGACTACCAGGACGACAAGGCCGACGTCATCCTCAAGTACATGAACGACGAGGCCCGCCTGCTCAAGGCCTACGGCGAGATCCCCGACACCGTCAGGCTCAACGAGGGCGTCGTCGACGAGGAGGACGCCGGCGCGCAGGACGACTACATACAGTTCGAGGACGAGGACATCGACAAGATCTGATCGAGAGCGCGCGCGCGCGGTGCATCGCCGATCACGCCGCCGGCCGGGCCGGCCCTCGTCTCTGGTGATTGATTGGTATGCAACCGAAACAGTAACTGCCTGCCTGTTCTTGCTCTGTTCTTGTGATAATTATGCCATGCTTGTCCTCTCGACCTGAAAAGGATACTTGCGACGGTAGTCGTGGTGGTGGTATTGTGAATTATGTTGTGTGACACGGGCGATCGATCAGTCCTCGGATTTGTGGCACGTGCCCTGGTGGGTTGC
>OAMR01000210.1:341963-373917 GCA_900205405.1 Echinochloa crus-galli | reverse complement strand
TCCGCGACCAAATTCCCCACCCCCTCCCCGATCAACCGGCGCTAGCTAGGGTCTCCTCTTCCTTCCCGATCCCCCGGCGGCGATGCCGAAGAACAAGGGGAAGGGAGGCAAGAACCGGAAGCGGGGCAAGAACGAGGCGGACGACGAGAAGCGGGAGCTGGTGTTCAAGGAGGACGGGCAGGAGTACGCGCAGGTGTCGCGGATGCTGGGCAACGGCCGCTGCGAGGCGCTCTGCATCGACGGCACCAAGCGCCTCTGCCACATCCGGGGTAAGATGCACAAGAAGGTGTGGATCGCGGCGGGGGACATCGTCCTCGTGGGGCTCCGCGACTACCAGGACGACAAGGCCGACGTCATCCTCAAGTACATGAACGACGAGGCCCGCCTGCTCAAGGCCTACGGCGAGATCCCCGACACCGTCAGGCTCAACGAGGGCGTCGTCGACGAGGAGGACGCCGGCGCGCAGGACGACTACATACAGTTCGAGGACGAGGACATCGACAAGATCTGATCGAGAGCGCACGCGCGCGGTGCGGTGCATCGTCGCCGATCACGCCGCGGTCGGCCCTCTGGCCTCTGGTGATTGATTGGTATGCAACCGAAACAGTAACTGCCTGCCTGTTCTTGCTCTGTTCTTGTGATAATTATGCCATGCTTGTCCTCTCGAGCTGAAAACGATACTTGCAACGGTAGTCGTGGTGGTGGTATTGTGAATTATGTTGCGTGATGTGACACGGGCGATCGATCAGTCCTCGTATTTGACCATCCGGGGGCTGCTCTGCCCAATAATCCACTGGGGAGTTCATATGACAAGTATGGAATTGAATCAAATTCCTCACTTTGTGTAATACAACTGGCTTTGATCTATGTCTCTTGTGCTCATCTTATTCAGGGTGTTCTCTGCACTGAATGAACTAACTGGGTTGCTCAATTAGGGATATGTGGGCCCTTGTATGTAGTAACGGCACAAGAGGGATGAGATATGCCTGTATTTTGATTTGCGCCTTGATGGTATTTCAGTCCCATTTGATAGCACGAACAGTCTGCTGCCAGTTTGCACAGTAATAGTAATCCAAATCCAAAGCAATTTAATATGTATTGAATACAACCCATCGCTTCTCCCTAATTGTAGTCAAGTGTCTCTTGCGCTTTCACTCAAGGAATGCTCTGCTTCAGCTATCTGTGCTCTAAGTAGCAACATTTGAGCATGTACGTCCAGTTGGTGCATTATTATGACACGCTCTTTATGGTCCTGCTTACAACTTTAGATGAGGCAAAATTTCTTTCTAAACTTTAGCCTTCATCTGCCTTGAATCATTGGTTCCCGTTAAAAACATCATCCTGTCATTAACTGGTCATTGCTATAATCAATCTCTCACACTTTTTTGACTGTGCCTTTGGGGGGGGTTTTGTATTAGTAACAGAAATGGTAATCGATTCTGCTTGCCAATGGTTGATGATTGTGATCCTTCATGTTCCCTAATGGGTCTAGGTTTGGTGATTCAGTGTATTCCTCATCTGAATCAAGGCTCATGTATTTATATTCTGTTAATAATATTAGTTAAATGACAGGAAATTTCCTTTTATTCACTTGATTCTACAGCGTAGTAAACATCAGAAAATTGTGCACCATATAGAGTCAAATATGTCTATAGAATTACATGAGAAATTTTGACCGGGTGGAATCGCAATTAAATAACTGGATTGCTGTAGGAAAGAGTTGCAGCGTAGGAAAAAGAAATGAATGGAATGCATTTGCAGTATTGAGACAAGTCTTTGTTTGGTTCAGTTCAGACTGATAAGAATGCTTCTGGTATCCTTTGCGGAAACTGTGTAAGGTTTTGTTTGTATGAGAAGACACTCCTGATGCACCAATGGTTTTGTTTGGAATTCAGAACCATCGATTAGATTATTGGATCTGGTTCTGCACAAACCTTCCGATGAATCTTTCCACGTTTAGCATGGTTTGATTTATTTGAAGTAGCGGCACAATATCACGTGATTTATTTGCTTTCAATAAAATCTTTGAGCTGTATTCTCACGAACTATATGCTTTGTGTACGTCATGCTTTGGATTTTTATTATTCCTATCTTCCAGATGAATTGAAAGCCTTTTGGCCACTAATTGTATCCCCTTTTTTTTGAGTTGATCGGAGAAGGAAAAATTCCTTCTAAACAAAGGCTGTTCCGGCTCCTGTTTTTCCCTCTTTTCTATTTTCCCGATTATGATTTCGTTGGATGCTTCTTTGTGCAATTTGAAAAAAATGGCAGTCGCACATGGATCCTTTTGGGCGTTGCTCTGTCTTTTAATATTCTCAGTTTCTCACGTCTCTATGCCAATAATTCAAGCAAGCCTATAGCATCATGCCATCATGCAACTTGGTTGCTGACCTGTGGATGCTTGCTTCCTGTCCGGTTAGTTGCATCGCCTAGAATTTTCAATTAGCTGAGGTAGCGTGTAGCGGTTCAGGGGTTCGATCTAAATTAGTGATTGCGGCACCGCACTTACTTTGTACTGTTTGAAGATGCGCTAGAGGTAAACGATCAAGGTGCCAAACAATTTTTTTTTATCCTATTTGAATGCAAATATGAAGTTCTACGGCTTTTATTTCTTTTTTTTCCCGAAAGGTCAGTATAGATGGAAAATTTGGATTTTTGCCATCGCAAACATGGGGCTTCACAAAATTGGCACTATGATGATGGGCTTCACAAAGTTGGCGAGCATCTCCGAGAGCTTTTGTACATCCCGTTGGTTAGCTAAAAAAAAGAGAAAAAATTATATCTAATAGACTAGTCAACTGGATAACTATCTTTTCACGCTAGCTATCTTCTCCCCCTCGCTAGGTATTTTTGCCTAGTCAGACACGCTCTCCATCCACGTTCGTCACTTTTAAAGAGTATGTTGGTTACTCCTATTTTTAAGAAGCTTTTTATTTTTTAGCTAGCCTCTTAATCTTTAACTTTAGTTAGGATTATTGCTAGTCTCTTGGAGATGCTCACATATTGATACGATTGCCGTTATGCTTAGGCTATATGGGTCAAATAAATTGGGCCTCCTTCAAAACCGGGCTTTTTGAAATAACCCGGTCTTTTCTAGATGACTAGACACGCGCTCCATCCACGCTCGCCAGTTTTAAAGAGTACGTTGGTTTATCCCTGCTTTTGGGAACTGTTTTTAGAAAGATTTTTATTTGTTTAGCTAGCCTCTTAATCTTTAAATTTAGGTAGAATTATTCCTAGTCTCTTGGAGATGCACATAACGATTGCCACTACGCTTAGGCTATATGGGTCAAATAAATTGGGCCTCATTGAAAACGGGTTTTTTGAAATAACCCAATCTTTTCTAGACGAGGAGAAACGTTTACCTCCTCGGTATACTACTTTTTTCACGCAATCAAAATTCTCACCTTACATGTCAAAACAAAAATGCACCGGGTCATACAAAAAACATATAATTGGACCAAATCTATGTCGGACTTGACCAATAATTTCAATTGTGCAATTAAATAAGTCCATAAATGCATGCATGATTTGCTGTTGTGAATTTCATTCGGATTTATTTGAGTGGGTTTTGAATTTGAATTCTATTATAACATATAGACATTTATCCATTTTTTTTTGAGATTAACACATTATCCATTTAAAATAATGAAAAAACATATTTCCCAAACTAGACCCTGACCAAAGTTAGGGCTGGGCCTGCTCCATGACCAGCGTTGGCCCAACACCACGACCGGACAGGGCCCAACACCAACAGGGCCCAATACCACCACACGCACTCGTTGACGCATTAGGACAGTCTCAATGTACAGTTTTATTGTATAATTACCAAGACTATAAATTAGCTAACCAAATTAGATATGTTTTAGGGGGATGAACCTCCTCTTATGTGTCATGAAATTCTCCTTCTCCCATCCGCCACATCACTATATTTAATGTCATTAAACTCCATTGAGACTAGTGGGGCAAGGAGTAGGCAGATGGGAAGTTGCTCAACCACATTTTGCTGAGTAGACATACTCCCTCCGGTTTAGTAAAAGAAGTCGTTTTGAACAAGGTTTGAGTCAAACATCGGGAATATAAATCATGAATAACATGTAAGTCGTTGAGTTTGAAAATATGAAAATTATATAAATAGATTGATCTTGAAAAGTACTTTCATAAAAGTATACATATATAACTTTTCAAGAAATATTTTTATAGAAAAAAGAGGTCAAAGTTATGCTTTGGTGACCGTATCGCTGTCCTAAACGACTTCCTTTACCAAACCGGAGGGAGTACTTTTAGATAAGGATTCGTGGTTCTGTTTAGCGAAGAGCTCCATACTTATACCTATATTTTTTCCAACAAGAGCTCCATACTTATACATGTATTTTTTTCACCGATCGCAACGCACATGCACGTATCTAGTACAATAAAACACTTCATGGTGCTCTTATAACCTTCTAGTCAATTAATTAGTTTTTGCGAATTGTGTCCTCCTTCCTTCTTTAAATATAAATACTTCTAGAAATTTTAAGACAAAGCAGGGAAAGAACCGTGTCCCAGTAAAAGCCACTGCACAATAAGCAGTGGGAAAGTAGAGGAGAAGTACTGTTGGATACTGTAGACTACAGTACAGTAGATGCCAAACACTATTTCCAGAAATACTGTTTAGTACCGTTCGTTACTGTACCTGCAATGGATTCCCAGATTGATGTAATGGATACCAAAAAATTCTTGTATGCAAGGACAAAATTTAAACAATACTCCATCCGTTCTAAAATGTAAGTCGTTTAATTTTTTTACTTTAAGTTTAACCGTTCATCTTATTTAAAATTTTATGCAAATTAACATTTTTTTATGGTGGCTTCTTTTATTAATAATTTTTTTAAAAATACCTTAAATTTGACTATATTTTTATAAATTTTTTAAATAAGACGAGCGATAAAACTTGTGATAAAAAATCAAACGATCTATATTTAAAACAGAGCCAGTAGAGGTCTTGTAACTGTGAGCCATGCCACCGTGAAGGTACCGTCGACTTCAAAATATTACTTTTAGTTTGATTTGGTTGGCGGTGGTGTGCATGGATCACGATAAAAAGGATCCCGGGTGCGGTGGTGTGCAACAAGAATCCGTGAAGCTGATGACCCCAGAATTTTTTCGCTCTTCCGGCGGACAAGCGATGGCAATGTTTCCCACAAGCTCACTTTTCGCTTCCTGCTACTCCCCACCATTCCCAGTGCGACTCTGCACTCAACGCCTGCAGCTTGGCCGCCTCACCTCGCCGTCTTTCGTACGTGGCTCCGCGCTTGCCACTCCGGCCTCCATGCTCTCCGGCGGCTTGGCTCCGCCGCAGGCCATGACCGTGGAAAGGGACCTGCACATGGCAACCGGCGACGGAGTGAACAGCTACGCCGCCAATTCCATTTTCCAAGTTCGTGTTCATATATATAGCTGCGTATTCTGTACCATGCAACGGTCACATAGACAAATTTGAACGAACACTGCTAATTTCACCTATAGGCCGGTGACAGTAATTATTTCACATGTATGTATGCGCTGAGACGCTGATGTGTTCTTGCAGAGGAAGACCCTAATGGAGACCTGGCCCGAGCTCCAGAAGGCCGTCAAAGAGGTGTTCAGGTCGCTCTCCCCTGGGAGCACGATGGTCGCTGCTGACATCGGCTGCTCGTCGGGGCCAAACACGCTGCTCGTCATCTCCGAGGTGATGAGCACGATCAGCTCCTGTGCCAGGGAGGCGGCGGCAGATGACGACAGCCGCGCCGTGGAGGTGCAGTTCTTTCTGAATGATCTGCCAGGCAACGACTTCAACCTCGTGTTCCGGTCGCTCGAGCCTGAGCTCCATAGCCTCGTCGCTGCGGAGGAGAAAGCAGCTGCCCCGCCTTGCTACGTCGCCGGCCTGCCTGCATCCATGTACACAAGGATCTTCCCCTGCCAGAGCGTTCATCTGTTGCCTCATATGGCGATCCAAGGTATGCATCACCCCATTTTTTTACGAAAAGATTACTATATATATGTACTTGGTGAATGCCAAATTAGGAATATTAATTTATTAATGTTTGTTTTTCTTATGCATATGCATGCACAGGTTCCTGAGGATCTCTCAAACGGAACTTATGTGAATGGTGATAACATCTACATCGGGAAGACTACTCCACAAGTTGTTGTAAATCTGTTCCGGGAACAATTTGAAAAGGACTTTGAGTTGTTTCTGACACTGCGGCACAAAGAACTTGTATCCGGTGGGCGCATGGTACTAACATTTGCTGGACGAAAGCGAGGGGAGATGCCAATGCACGGGGGTGTGGCGCGTGTTTGGGAACTGCTTTCCGAAGCTCTCCAACACCTAGTTCAAAAGGTACAGTGTACATACGTACTACCACAGTCGAACTCTACAGTATGGGTAAAACATAATAAAGATCATGAAAAGATCAAACTCAGAGTTTATTATCAGTAAAAAATTGCAATTACAGTTGACAGTATAAAAACAAAACAATTTTCCAAATTTCACTATGCAAAAAGAAGATTCTCGTTACATCAAAATGTCGGTACATGCATTGAATACTAAATGCAGATGAAATCAAAAACTAATTGTACAGTTCTGTTGTACTTTGCGTGACGAACATTTTAAGCCTAATTAATTAATATTTGGACAATTATTCACAAATACAAATGAAATGCTATAGTGACATAATTATTGCAAAACTCCAGCTTTGGAGCTCCCAATTTAGGATCTAAACAAGGGCTGGTCGAATAGCATAAATTGGATAGTCTGTTCTGACACATTCCTCAAATACATTAATGCATGTGTAACCGTACACAGTCCATGGTTTGTAGGGCCACGTCAAAAAGACGAAACTAAGCTCCTTCAACATGCCATACTATGCACCATCACTAGATGAAGTGACACAATTGATCAAGCAGAACGATCTATTGGACATTGAAGATATCAAACTGTTCGAGTCAAACTGGGATGCCCATGATGACTCAGATGGCGATGTTGTTCTCAATTGTTTCAGCAGCGCGCAAAACATCGCCAAGATCATAAGGGCTGGTATTGAGCCACTGATCATCAACCATTTGGCGAGGACATCCTTGACGAGCTATTCATGGTGTATACCTCCATCGTTGCAAAGAACCTTGAGAAAGGAAAGGCCATGTGCCCCGTCATTGTGGTCAGCTTGAGGAAGTCCGAGCACTGAAATTGACCATATATTATTGGCTGTCTCTTATACACATCTAGATGTGTATAAGAGACAGGTGTATACCTCCATCGTTGCAAAGAACCTTGAGAAAGGAAAGGCCATGTGCCCCGTCATTGTGGTCAGCTTGAGGAAGTCCGAGCACTGAAATTGACCATATATTATTGGAGTCACCTGGGAGGTGCATCGCATTATTATTGACAATGCCCTAGACGAAATTATAAGGAATTAAGGATGATTGTATTATTTCCTCTATATATGTCTATGTATGTGTCATTATATTTGGAATAACTATTATCTTAGCAAGCACGTGACTTGTTTTTGAAAGACTTAATTTATTTATACTCCCTCCGTACTCGTACTCATAAAGAAAGTCGTTTAGGGCAACGACACGGTCTTCAAAACACAACTTTGACTTCTTATTTTTATAAAAATATTTATCAAAAAAGATACATGCATTCTTTTATGAAAGTATTTTTTAAAATAAATCTATTCATATAACTTTTACAATTTCAAACTCAACAACTTAAACGTTATTCATAATTTATATTTTTAAAGCTTGACTTAAAACTTGTCCTAAATGACTTCCTTTACGAGTACGGAGGGAGTACTTTGCAGTATATGGCCATAGCTCGGGGCGCTCAGTTTTTTTGTTCTCGTTGTGTGATGCCGTAATCTATTTTTTTCTTGCGAAACGCCATAATCTAATTTTTCTGCATGCTAATAAACAATTTATTTCCTCTTCGTACAATTCATCTCCAACTCATCCTGTTCGCTTGGTTTATCCACCAGTCACCTGTGTTTTTCTCTCAGTAAAGACCAACACCTGCCAACAATCAGTCAACAGTGTTTTTCTCTCATAAAAAACCAGCACCAGCCAACAGCCAGTCGAACAAGCCAACCCAGAACACCATATTTTGCCGGGCGAAGAACGGCCCTCCGGCGTTCGATTTTCTTTCTTCTCGACTCGGCATCGAATGCCTTGGTTACACAGCCATTTATAGGCGCCAGTGTACAGCAACTAACTCATGCGGCACTTTCACACTAACGCACGATGTCCTCAAAGACTAGGCCTTCCCACTAAGAAAATCCATCATCCGCTCCGTCTATATGTCTCGGCGCACTCAAGAACCGGTGCTAATATAATATTAGCACCAGACGTAAAATTTGGGTGCCCCAGGAAAGTCCCGTTCAGTACCGGTTGATGTTACGATAGGGGGTAAAGAGTCCCCCTCTTTTAGCACCGGGTGGTGTTATGACCCGGTGCTAAAGGGTGATCCGTTAGCACCGTATGATGTTATGACCCGGTGTTAAAGGCCCTTTAGCACCGGTGCTAATGGGGGTGTCACATGCTACTTCAAAAGGAGCGCATCTTCTATCCTATTATGTGCACTGCGTAGGTGAGATGATTAGGTGGGTGCGCGCGAGAAGAGGCTATATTTTTAGCTCCTACCCTTCACCCTCGGAGCAACCGGTGCCGATATCTATTTTCCTAGTAGTGTCCCTTGTATGTGAGCCTACTCCTCAGGCGCATGACGCGGTACGTCGACGTCCGAGCCTGCCGCGAGCGGCGAGCCTTTTGCATTCCGTTTCTGACGCCTCAGCACCTAACTTACCTACACACATGCATACAGTGATGAACACACGCACGCGCTAACTATCCAACTGACTTGAAACAAACTGAAGTCATGATTATCCTAACATTTCAGTCTCTAAAATAATTGTGGAACTTTATTTTTGTGTGTTTAATATTGCATCAACACGTTCTAATCCCGCCTCCAGGAGAGGACGAAATCTTTGAAAATATTGTTTGTGGGGAGGCTTCGTACAAACTATTTCTTTAGAAAATTATATAGTTGTTCGATTCAAAATTGGCAGTTGCCTATCAGGCCGAGGGCAACCGGTCAGACCGGTTCTAGAAAGCGGTCCGACCGGTTTCCCTGTAGCCGATCTGGCAACGGCCCAAACCGGTCTGAGCGGTTTCCTTATCCCGTCTGACCGGTTTACTCCGAGTTGGAGTAGAATTAGGAGTCTAGTCGTTTCCAAATTGTAAAAGGATTTCTTGCTGGGCAAGACCTCCCCACCCTATAAATATAAAGGGCCGTGGCCGATTGAGACCTATCATCCAATCGATCAAATAAAATTTTCTACTTTTTATCTCCAAACCCTAGCTTTTCCAACCCATTTGCTTTCCTTGTTTGTCTCGACGGCGTTCAAAGAGGTTCTGAGTGGCCTGACCGATCTCAGAGCAACCCTAGACGCGCCATCTCCGACGTGGTCCCTCCCGAGGTGGTGATTCTAGGTTTTTTCGAAGCCCCTGAGGCTGCGGCGAGTGCAAGTTTCTGGTGCTGCGCGATCTAGCGCTCGTGTGTATTGGCCTGAAAAAGTGTCAACAATAGTGTGGCTTCGTACAAGCTATTTCTTCATAGAACCCAATTGGGACTACTTGCAAGCTAAACGACACCTAAATTCACCAACATCTAGTCATGACTTCGCCAATTCTTACCTCGGCACCTTCGCATTTTGAAAATTGAAAGTCATCAACGCTTTCATCACGAAAAGTTCACGGCGGCCACTTCAT
The DNA here is from genome assembly GCA_900205405.1 of Echinochloa crus-galli. Classification (NCBI taxonomy): domain Eukaryota; kingdom Viridiplantae; phylum Streptophyta; class Magnoliopsida; order Poales; family Poaceae; genus Echinochloa; species Echinochloa crus-galli. Next base: position 364,128 of record OAMR01000210.1, on the reverse strand, counting down.
CATTTTTTTCTTCATTCAGCACCTTATTATCACCTGGAAATTCATGGTAGTGCCAAAGTCCCTTCGAAAATAAGCGCCAACTTGGCCCATCTTTTCTTCAGCGTCTTTTTCGTCTAGCAACTTGGTCAACCTTTTCTTTAGCGTCTTTTTCGTCTAGCAACTTGGTCAATTTTTTCTTTAGCGTCTTCATCGTCTAAGGTCCTGTTTGTTTCCATAGTGCTAAAGTTTAGCACAACATTTTTTTGCTAAACTTTAGCAGATTGGAACCAAACAGGTGTGCTAAAAGGTGCTAAAAGTGGCCTGCTAAAATTAGCACTATGGAAATCCTTAGCACCTCAAAGGGGTGCTAAACTTGCTAAAAATGATTCCTGGTGGGTATTTTCCACCTAGTACCCCTCCCCCGCGAGCCCAAGGGCAGTAAATAAGGATAATTTGGTCTTTCATTCATCTATATGCTAAACTTTAACACCACTATCCAAACACCTCAGCTGCTAAACTTTAGCACTTCAAATTGAGGTGCTAAATTTTAGCAAGTGCTAAACTTTAGCAATTTGGTTTCCAAACAGGGCCTAAAATTTATCTATGCACTACCACCTAATGAATCTGTAAGAGTGCGTCCATTATTCTACAGCCAACCGATTAGTTCCCCTGCACATGTAAATCTCTAGCACTACTGGAAACGGGAATTTCCATGTGGGTGGAAAAACCGTCAAGAAAATACGAAATACGGACAGAAAAATTGAAAAATATTTGTCTGACGGTAAACCAACAGGACTAAAGCGACAGGGAAAGAAAAAAAATTGCTTGACGGTTTCTAATTTCCCTGTCGATTTTCGATTTCTCTGTCGGTTTTCCATGCACAACTTTGTCGGTTTTCTACTCACAGGGAAAATGTTTTCAGTCGCTTGTCTGAAAATTTCCTTGTCGAGACATCCTGACATTTCCCTGTCGGTTACCACCGCCGGAATAATGATTGCTTGTCTTTTATTTATCGACAGGAAAACGTATTATCACCAACCAAAAAACAAAAAAAGGGAATGTTTCATCTAAAAAGATGCACTGGGCGCACTTTCAGCTGTTATTATAATAAGACAGCAGAGCTCAATTATTGCATATAGACATCATATCCAAATGTTTGCCACCAATACAATTCATACACTTCCAAATGTAGCAGGTTCACATCCAGCTGAAATGTAATAGCTGAAACTATTGTAGCTAGTACATCTACGTGAAACTATTGTAGTAGCTATAATTAAAAGCAGCAGCTCAACAATCTACCCTAAAAGTCACAAACTTCAAGCTGAAACTAGTAAGCTAGCTAGAGGTTAGCAAAGATTGAACACGACGACGTTCTCCTACCATGCCATTTTGCATGTGCCAGCCCCATCACACTGATACATTGTTTCCATTAGCTGTTGCAGTTGTTTCATGGTTTGCAGCGTCTTGATCTTCCTTGTGGTAGGGCCACCATCAATGCCATTGTTAGCAGATTCAAAGGCAGCATGAGAAGAACTAGTCGCCTGCATGTGAATGAGTCAGATTAGCTATTGCGATTAATTTCTCTCTGTTTCAAAAAGTAACTGAACGGTAATTTCAAAATTGACTCATGCACTGTAACTAACACATCAGTACCTAGCAACCTCTATTGTCTCACAAAGAACAGAAAAAGTGCATATCAGCAAATCTCCAAATTTGAAGTTTTCTAAATTATGTGCTAACATTGAGACAGAGGCAAGTCAAAGTTGTTTCAACCAAATGTTTTTCAAGTGTTACTCATACTTCAGCCACTTTAACTATAGAAAAGTATATTTTTTTAGATAATGGAAATTAATCCCGCTTTGACCCAAAGGGCTACGGCCAAAGTTTACAAAACTGCAGCACTTCCGTCTGCAACCTCACAAATTAAACAAAAGAGACCACACCATAAGTTTGAAGAAAATTAGCATGCAATCCTATTACTAAATCTCCATCCATGGTGGGCGAAAAACTACATTGCCAAAGCCTCCGGCGCTTGACATGCCTCCTTTATTTCTTGTCTGTCTTGCTCACATCGTTGTAGGTGCGCCCAGAAACGGAACGAGTGTGTCCCTCTGAACAATACCTGCAAGTAAGTTTTCATAGGTGATTTGTCAAAAACAGCATCATTCCTACTGAGCCATAAAGCCCAACATAAAGCAGAGGCTCCAACTAACAATTGACTCTTTAATTTTCCATTCATCCCTACAAGCCAATTATTAAATAAATTGTTAAAGCTATAGGGTGTCTGTAAATTAAAAGCATATTGTACAGCCCTCCATAGGAATTTAGCCATGTGACAATCAAAAAAGAGATGTTGAATTGTTTCTTCTTTAGAATAGAAAGCGCAAAGTTTACTCCCATTCCAATTCCTCTTAGCCAGATTATCTTTTGTCAAAATCACCCCTTTTTTTAAATACCACAAGATCTTAATCTTCAGAGGTAGTCTCAGTTTCCAAATTTGGGGTGTTCCGTTGCATGTTTCCATTACTAGTGAGAGCCATGTACATCGACTTGACCGAAAATAAACCAGATGGAGTAAGGTTCCATCTGAACTTATCACTGACGTCGTTCAAGTATATGTGACTAATACGACCCACTAGATCATACCACGAGTATAAAGTTGGACCGACTAATGCTCGTCTAAAAGACACTTTGAGAGGAATCCTAGAGAAAACAGTAGCTATTATGTCATGTTTTACCTAGCGATCTGATAAAGGGATGGATATTGTTGTTTTAGAGAAAAGTTGCCCAACCATTTGTCTTCCCATAATCTTATTTGTTTTCCATCATTTAACTGGAAAGTACCAAAATTAGTAAAGGTTTGTTTCACTTTTATCGGCCCTGACCAGAAGTGAGAATCACCTGGTCGTTTCTCAATCTGTGTTATAGTTTGAGATTTTAAATATTTATTCCTTAAAAGTTGCTGCCATAGCCCATCCTCATTCGCAAGCTTAAATAGCCATTTGCTTGTATAGAAAAGTATATACAGCGAGGCAATCTTACCATAATTTAACTATAGAAAGCAGCTGAATGTTGACCCAAACGAGTCCTACATTTAACCATAGTGAGCATGCCGGTACACAAAATGATTTTAAATGTCTAAAGTAGTACTAGAATGCATGAGTACTTGTAACTTGAAAGTAATTAAACCAACATTTAGCAGCACTCTATTTAACTGAGGAGGTTCACAGTTCAACAACACCCTAATATAAGAAGCAATGATGTTTTATTCCACAAGAAAAACAGAATAACATTCAAAACAGGGGAAGAAAAGTTCAAACTCAATCAATGCATACCCAAGTGTCTGAAAAGCATCTGCTGCTCTTGCCATTTGGCCTTCTTGTAGCTCACTCCAAGCCTGAAATATACTGCCAAATTCTGAATTTAGTATGTAGACAATGTTTTCGAGATAAAACAATAGAACTTGCTGCTCAATTTACGTATTCACGTTTTAAAATTCCAACAAGAGGGCTTGCAAAGCATTGAGTTGAGATGTAAATGTTCGAGTTCATTTCAAGTTGACCATCACTTCATAAACTATCGAAGCTAACTAGAAGTAGCTTACTGACCATCAAAAGTTAAATTCAGCAGCAGATGCTTTGCATGCAACGACTGAAAGGAGCAAAAATACCCTAGTTGCTTTGCAGCGTGAAGGATAGAAAAGTTTAGAGGAAGGGAATATTCAGAAGCAATTAGGCAATATCCAGGATGGGGAAAACTGACCTGAATTTTACATGGTCTTTGTCATATGTTGCCATTTCATGTTTGCGGCCATTATGTTCACGAAATCCTGTATACATAGAGCACATCATGTGAATCATTATTAGACTGCAAGTTTGTGTGCATTGCAATTAGGGAAGACATGACAGCTTAGATGTAGGCACGATTTTCCTCTTGTATAAATTGAACAGAAAAATTGGCGGTGGTTATAAATTTTACTGAAGCAAGAGGAACATATAATGAACTGTGTTGTCGACATATTTAAGCAAGTGGCAGGAAAATAAACAAATCAAAAGGAAAATAAGCACAGCATTAATTCCGGTTGATTTTCTCCGTGAAACTGTTTCGGTGATGTTATTGGGATATGCTTTCATCCCTAACCAAATTTCATAATTTTCTGAGAAATTTAAGCTATAAGTTTGCGTATATGTTTGTTGGTAATTTCCTTGTGTGTTGTGCATACCCACAGGTTACTAAAATTTCCTTGTGTGTTATGTGAATTTTTCTGTGTGTTTTAGCTAACCCAAGGACAATAAGTAATTTCCCTGTGTGTGAATTTTCTTGTGAGTTTGATATTTCCCTGTGCGTTTTTAAAACCATGATCAATTAAATAAAAATAAAGACTAGCTAAAAACTTGAACCCATCAACGCTAAACGGCAATCTATACGAAATGACGGAGCCCACCATGCATTATTGCCACAATGTTATCGAGTTTCGTCACAATAGCGATCAACCATCTCCCACTTCCCACGGCGAACCTCAGCCGAGCCACCAAGTCTGGTCCTCGCGCACATAGCTAGCACCAAAAGACGGTGTCACGCCTCATCGATATGATCGAGCAGCTTCAACTCTGCCATTGCAAGCTCGGACCAGGAAAGGCGCGCTATGCACGAAAAAGAGCAAGAAGTGGCCTGTGGCCCCAAGGAGGAAGAGGCCTCATCAACACCACGGCGGAATCGAACAGAAGTAGCCATATTAATGGTGTTATTTTTTTAGCGGTAGATGACATACTAACTTTTTTGGATAAAGATGACAACTGATTGATAGCGAGTCATCTGTGAACTATGATGAATTCGTCAATAAAAGTCACTAAATTTAATTTTTTTTACATGAATAAAAAAAGCCGGGCTACGGCTGGGCCATTTACAAGGCTTTCGCCGGAGCAGCCCAGCAGGACCAAAATGGGCACGCCCATCCCTTCCGCCCTAGCCGGCCACGACCCAGTCAGTGCGGGCGTCGCAGGTGCGAAAGATGGCGGCGCTTGCACGTCCCTGACCCTGATCCAGCTCGTTAAAACGGAGACGGAGCGCAGCGAAGCGCACGTCCTCTCCTCCCCGTTCCCATCTAACAAACCCCCACCGCAATATGCATCTATCACCTCTGGTCCTCTGCCCACCGAGATCCAGAGAACTCCTCCGCCCGTGGCAACTCAGCTGCGCGCGCATCCACGGCGTCGCTCTCTGCGCCCAGTCGTCGTGGCCGGCCCAATGGCGTGGCTGTTGCAGTCGTCGGGTCTTGTCGTCCTGGTGATCGACACGGGACTTGGCTCCGATCTGGCTGTGCTGTGCGCGTACATTCCGTGCTGTGGTGTTCGGCCAACGACGAACCAACACACACTTGTCCAGTGAGGTATATGATCCATCCTAATTCATAAGCGGCTAAGCCCCCAACGCTAGTACATGTACTGATGATGTACATGTTGAACTGATGCTTGCAGTTTGCCCAATTTTATTTTAATTTTCAGCACGGGAGAAGCACGCATTCATCAATCCGAAGGAAAAAAAAACAGATCATGAGTTATTAGAGTTGACCCAATTATACCGAGGATCTTCTGTGATGATATAGAACCCTTCAAGAAACCTAGAGGTAATATAATATGTAATATTTATGAAGTCCTCAGTATAAATACGTTTTTAGATATTGTTTGAGATAGATAAATACGTTTTTAGATGCCCTTAATGTTTACTGGCAACATTCATGTTGGTAGTTTAGGAATCTACGTTGCTGAAACTTAAATAAGAGGGTGCTTGGATTCGTTTTAGTCCCCTCACTAAAAATAGTGGGACTAAAACTTGCTAGCCTCATCCATGCTTAGAGACTATTATCCTCCCTCTCCCCTAATCCTCGGTGGCCCAGGTTGCATTCCCACACGCAGCAGCGAATAGAAGGGGATGGTCTGTGTTAAATAAGGGGAGTTAAATGAGGAGAGAGAGGACTAATCCATATTTTAGTAGGGTTCCTCTGACTAAAGAATTTTAGTCTCAAGACTAGTTTTAGCCCCTCTTTAGTCAGGAGTGCTTGGAACTTTAGCCTCTCAAAGAGACTAATTTTAGTCGGACTAATTTTAGTCCCTTGGATCCAAGCACTCTTTCAAACAAAATCTTTCGCATTGAAAACATGACCACAATTTAGAAATGAATAGCATAATAACCCGCGGTGAGTGTAGATCTAGATTTGGCCATCTTGGTTGGTGTAGACCGTAGATATACACGACGTTCCTCCGGTCTCGACGTCGTTTGCCCTAGAATGACAGCGTGGAGGCGACGGCGACCTTCAGATGGCTCTAGGGCCGCCTGGGATCGAACGACAGTCTAGGGTTGCATGGGCGTTTTTATTTGTTTTGTTAACTTAAAACGAGTCGGGGCAACCCCTTTAATATGGCGCTAGGCGATCTTGGGTCGCAACCACGTGTTGAGCTTTCAATCAAGGCGCGGAGAGGCCGATTCAACGGGTTGTTAGACTCTGTGGATCACTAGCAGTAGGATCTAGTCGGGTAAATGAATAACTTGTGATGAATGAGAAGAGAGATGGCTTATACCTTCGCCTCCGGCGGAGGTGCTTCTAGTGGCCACCACGGGTTCGATCCATGTAGATCTGCGCAAGGCAGCGACACGCAGTGCAGGGTTTGACGATCGTTGTCCTAGGTCGTGCTTGCCCTCTGGTCGTCACTGGCTTTGGCCTGGAACGGCGACGGAGAACGGTGCGGACGTCTTGGCGGCGACGACGGGCTAACCCTAGATTGGATGGTATGTCGGTGGGTCTGACGGATCACGTTCAACTTCATGAGTGGAGCCGGCGGCCCCCACCTTCTCTTTATAGCGCAGGGTGACAGGGGCCGACCAACCATGGGTTGGGTTGAGCACCCCCGATCAGGGCGCGGATCAAGGCCCACGGCCTTTGCGCCGTGTGGCCTGGGAGATCAACCTAACAATCTCCCCTTTGATCTCACATTCACTTTTCTTTTACTTTTACTATTTCCTTATTTCATCTTAGATTTGTGTATAGAGCATGTCTCATTGTCGCGATCAATTATCGATAGAATCAGTAGATACAATACACGCCTCTATTCAGAACTAGATTGTTTAATCTTTTAGGCCCTTTTAATCCAGAGATCATAGGCTATACTTCATTCCCATGCCGGCTACGTGTTCCTTGAACACGTTGGGTGGTAAGCCTTTCGTTAGCGGATCCGCGAGCATTTCTTCTGTTCTTATATGCTTGAGACTTATGATGTGATCCTGGATTCCATCTTTTACAGAATAAAACCTTACCTTTATCTACTTGGCAGCCTTACTTTTCTTATTATTGTGAGCATAGAATACTGCTGGCTGGTTATCACAATACATCTTTAGTGGTCTTTCAATACTGTCTACCACTCTCAAACCTAGTATGAACTTCTTTAGCCATTCTACTTGATGGGAGGCCTCATAACATGCTATAAATTCAGCATACATTGTCGATGTTCTTGTTACCGATTGCGAGGATGAAGATGTAACCTGTCATGGACTTTAGGGGCTGTTTGGCACGGCTCCGCTCCAAATTTTACAACTCCGCTCTCAATTTTTTTACCCAAACACGTGTAGCTCCAAGAAAAAAGTGGAGTTGGGGGCCAACTCCAGAAACTTGATTTACATAGCTCCTCATGGAGTTGCGAGAAAATTACCCACCATTGCCACCGGTTACACATGTACCGCTCCGCGAAAAAAAACACGACTCTTGTTTCGCGCGACACCCCGTCGCTCATGTTAGTTTTTTTTCTTTATTTTATTGTGCCGCCTCCCTCCTGGCGTGCTTTTTTTTCCCGCCACCTTAGGTTACTGATTTTTCTTACGCAGCATTGTAGCATCCTGGCACCAGCCTGGCACTGTAGCAACGCGGCATTGTAGCAGCCGTGATGTTGTAGTGTTCTGCTACTGTAGCAGCGGGAAACAAATACCAAATACCAAATTTAAGGGCAATAAAGACATTTCATATCAAATCATATATTTTCTAGAGCTGGAGTTGCATTTGTAGCCAAACACATTGAGCCAGCTCCATGTTAATTTAAGTAGGCGGAGTGGAGCTGAAAAAGATGGAGATGCTGGAGCTGGAGTTGATTTTTGTGGAGTGGAGCTCTCCCAAACAGGCCCTTACTATCATCTGCATCTCCCGCAAAATATGAAGAATCTGAATACCCTTTTATCTCTGGGGAATCAGTTCTTCTATATGTTAGCATGAGGTCTTTTTGCTTGCACATAGCGTAAAGTTTTCTTTACTAGTTTCCAATGCTCTAGTCCTGGATCTTTCTGATATCTGTCAAGTACATTAGTTACAAAGGCTAAGTCAGGGCTTGTGCATACTGTAAGCTTCTGACAGCTGAAGCATACGGAACTGCTTTCATTTGTTCCTTCTCATACTTGTTTTTTGGGGACTCTGAAAATCCCCAAATCAATCGCCCTTGACTATTGGAGCAGGAGTAGGCTTACTCGCATGCATACAATACTTTTCTAGGATCTTTTCTAGGTACATCTGTTGTGACAATCCTAGTACCCCATTTCATCTTTCTCGGTGAATCTCAATCCCCAAAATGAATGAGGTTTCACCAAGGTCTTTCATATCAAAGTTTGAGGACAAGAACTTCTTTGTTTCCAATAATAGGTTGACATTGCTACTTGCTAGTAGAATGTCATCCACATAGAGTATAAGGAAAATATATTCCCCTTTCTTAAACTTTGTATAGATGCAATTGTCCTAAACATTCTCATTAAACCCGAACCTCTTTATAATTTCGTTAAACTTCAAGTACCATTGCATTGAGGCTTGTTTTAATCCATAGATAGATTTCTTTGGATGACATCCCATTTGTTCTTTTCCTTCCACAACAAAACCCTTGGGTTGTACCATGTAAACTTTTTCTTCTAGATCCCCGTTAAGGAATGCCGTCTTTACATCCATTTGGTGCAATTCAAGATCGAAATTACCCACCAATGCCATTACAATCCTAAAAGAATCCTTATAAGAGACCGGAGAAATGGTCTCATTGTAGTCTATTCCTTCCCTTTGTGTAAAACCTTTTGCCACAAGACGCGCTTTGAATCTTTCTACATTCCCTTTGGAGTCACGTTTCGTCTTTGCAGCCTACTGTTTTGGCTCCTTTAGGAATTTCTTCTAAGTCTTAAACACGATTGGTACTCATCGATCTCATTTAGGATTCCATGGCTTCAAGCCACTTGGATGGATTCTTGCTTCTCATGGCTTGTTCGAATGAAGTAGGATCATCCTCCATTCGAAATTCTTCTGTGTTATACACTACATAATCATCGGGAATGGCTGACCTTTTTTGTCTTTGAGACCTTCTAGGGTCCTCTTCATTTGGAACATTTTCTATTGGAGGATGTTGATTCTCCCCCTGATCTGCAGCAACATTATCTATAGGATCCTGAGGGATAGGTTCCATGTTTTCATTCATTGTTTCCACAGGAGGAACCACCACAGGAGCTAGCACAACAGTGCCTTGCATTGCCGCCGGTGTAGCCTCAATAGGTAGTGACAAAAATGGTTCCTGAATCATTGGATTGGGTGCGTACACCCGCTTCTCCTCAAGATCAATCTTCGAACTACCATGCTCCCCCGTATCATTTCTTCTTCAAGGAAGGCAGCATGTCTCGTTTCCACAAACTTGGTGAATCTGTCTGAACAATAGAAACAATATCCCTTTGATTTGTCTGTGTAGCCAATAAAATGGCAACTTACTGTTTTGGGATCTTGTTTACCAATGGTCGGGTTAAATATCTTTGCCTCAGCAGGACTCCCCCAAACCCGTAGGTGATTCAATGAAGGTACTCTGCCTATCCATAGCTCATATGGTGTTTTTGACACCGCTTTACTGGGAACTCTGTTGAGAATATAGATGGTGGTTTTTAATGCCTCCATCCATAAGCTCACTGGGAGTGTAGAACGGCTGATCATGCTTCACACCATATCCATAAGGCTATGGTTCCGTCTTTCAGCTACTCCATTCTGCTGAGGATCGCACGGCATAGAGTATTGGGATACTATACCTTGTTCCATAAAGAACCTTGCAAAAGGCCCTGAAATTTGGCCATATGGATTGTGCCAACCATAGTATTCCCCTCCACGATCGGAACATACTATTTTAATCTTTAAATTGTGTTGATTTTCAACTTCAGCCTTGGATATTTTAAATTTATCCAACGCTTCTGACTTTTTGTTTTATTGGATAAATGTATCCATAACGGGAATAATCGTCTGTGAATGTTATGAACGAGTCATAACCGTCCATGCTTTTAACTGAGAACGGGCCACATATGTCTGTGTGATTTATGTCTAAAACACCTATGCTATGTTCAACATTTTTCTTTGTAATCTTTATATATTTTCCTTTTATGCAATCAATGCATTTGTCTAAATAATTCTAGAGGAGGAAGAATTTCGTTCTTAACCAGCCTTTCTATTCCCCCCCTCGAAATATGGCCCAAGCGATAATGCCATAATTTCAACGATGTGTCTTGAGTTTTCTTTCGTTTTCTATTATGAGCTGTAGGTGGGGATACAAGCACATTCACATCACATACGGAATTCATACTTTCATGTAGTGATAACAAGTAAAGATCATTTCTCTTAAAAGCAATAGAAGCAATTGTATCATTATGATATATTACACACATGCCATTTCCAAAATGGCATCCAAATCCAACATCATCTAGACGATACAGACTTATTAAGTTTCTTTGTAAAGTAGGAACATATAAAACTGAAAGGACCTTGATGTCACCTAGAGGGGGTGAATAGGTGAATCTGCAATTTAACAAACTTTTTCACAAAGTCCCGAAACCGGTCAGACCGGTTTTGCACAGAGAAAACCAACAATGTAAATTCCCCCCTCTACAAATTCTAGCACAAACCAAACTTGATGTGTGGCTCCTGTAGATGATTTCAAGCAAGTTCACTAAGCCCCTGCACACAAGTAAAGCACACCCAAGTAGATCGAAGCGGAAGTAAAAGTAAATGCTAGATTGAACTTGTGAGGAAAATCAAATGAGAGACGCGATGATTTGTTTCCCGAAGTTCGGATTCACCGCTGCCACTAAGGCTGCCACCAAGGCACGATGAACCATACGTCTCCGTTGAGGGCCTACGAAAGGCGGGCTTATCCACTCCAATCCACTTTCCTCGTTTCCACTAACTTGTGACCCTTTTCCACGAAGGAGGCAAGGCCGGCCTATACAAACACTCCGCGGCTTACCACAAACACGATAGCTCACCGGCGACGCCTAGCCGTCTAGGAGGCTTCACCTCCAAGAGTAACAAATGCTTCAATGGTTGCTAGACTTCACCAGAAGTGCTCAAGCTAAGGATATGCTCTATATAGCTGATAATTGCTATCACTTGCTATCTATTGCTCATACACATACATTCCTCAACCCAAATCCAAAGATATGAACTAAATCAATCAACTCTCACAAAGAGAGGTTTGGGGAGAGCTTGCTGGTGCTTGGGAAGGTTCTAGGCGTGCAAGGAAGGCAAATGAATCAGCAGCCCTCAAAGGAGAGGGCCAAGGAGTATAAATACCCCAAACCCAAAAACTAGTCGTTATGTCAGTGGGAAACCGGTCAGACCGCTTTCCCAAATCGGTGAGACCGTTTTTCAAACCAACTAGCCGTTACACCTGTCAGAGCCCCAAACCGGTCAGACCGGTTTCCCAAATAGGTCAGACCGGTTTGGGTTGAGTCAGCACACTTGAGTCCCAAAGGACTCCCCTCACAAGGCTATCTCACATGGGTTGACCTATGAGCACTTTTGGTGTTGTCAATCAACTAATGTTGCATCCCTCTTGATAGTATGGCATTCCTATACTCAAGATTAAAAACAATAAAAGAAATCTTCCACTTGAGCTTATATGTCTTCATTTATGCCATACTTGTCAATTTCAATTTTGAGGGTATATAATCTTTGTTTCTTGCTGAGCAAATCCGATCTTGAGCCAATGGCTTAGATTTCCCAAGTGTATGGACCAATTCATAAGCCATTCCAATATATGATCTAGAAGAGTTAGATGCATTCATAGCTTCACTCGATAAGGCTTGATTTAGCGCATAGAGACCAAACCATGATGCTAGTCTTCACCCTAGCAAAGTTCCTCGGCTACAAGACCAACTTGCCCTTCTCTTTGCTTGGTACCTGGACACGGTTATCTAACTTAGTCACTTTCACTAAAACCTAGCCACTTTGAGTTCCACTTTGTATTGCATCACCATAAATACCACATTGAATTCCATGTCTTCAACTAGCTTGGGATATATCCAATATCATCTTCTATGTTGTCTTTGGTAAATAACTAGTCTATAGGCTTCTATGTACTTGAGACCATATACTAGCCATAGAATCATGCCTCACTTTTGTTTCAACCATTGCCATGGATCAATCCCAAAGAAATCCTAATTTATTAGTTAATTTATCCTAAAAACCCTTGACAAGTATCTTCTTGTTGAGAGCAATTAATATGCATAAGACCATGTCTCATTTATCATTCTCATTCACTTGTCATTGTATTGCTTGGATGCATGGGATCACAACCACTTGTTTGTTTTTATGTCATTTATACCAACAATGAGATCTCATTCTTCGATAAGTATATTTCATGAATATCCATAAGAATAAAACCCTACTCATATGCTTAGGCAAACAAGTTAAATTACAAATCATGTTATCATCCAAAATCACCAAAATATATAAGTGCCTAGATGCACTTTCAAAAACATCTCTAAGAACTAAATCAAAGCCAGTGTCAGGCTCCAAGAGAACGTCGCCCATCGCCTCCACTTCTGCCTCGATTCCGTTCTCGACTTTAATGTGCCTTTCGTTTCTTTGAGTGGTTCTCGTCGAATGGAATCCCTGTAAAGAATTAGCAACATGAATTGTTTCTCCTGAGTCAATACACCAAGTAGATTTTGAATAGTCTATATACAGAGATTCATTTACAAATGAGATAATATTCTTAGCTTTCCTTTCCATGACCATCTTTAAGTATGCGGGACAATCTTTCTTGTAGTGTCCCTTCTCTTTGCAGTAGAGACACTGATCTTTGTCTACTGTGAATTGCCCATCCTTAGAGCATCTCCAGCAGTGTTGCTAAATTCGGAGACCTTAAATGATTTTAGGTCCTGGAAAACGAAAAATTTAGGTACCACAATGGTGTTTTCTCCAGCAGTGTTGGTAAAATTGGGTACCTATATTCCACTCCAGGACTAATCTACGAGAAATCATTTTTTTCCAGGGTCCAATGTGCAAAATGAACATAACCTTATCCTCTCCCCTACCTCGTCTTCCCTCTCATCCTCTCCTCACTGCTCCCGCCGCTCATCTCCCTTTGGCGGTGACGGCGATGGGACGGCGCGGCGTTGCCTCACTCGGCCTCCGGTAGTGCCCTCCATCTCCTCGGCGCGGTCACCATCTCCACTCGCGTGCGCCGCCTCCCTTCCTCCCGAACGCCGCCGCCTCCCTTTTCTCCTCCTCTCCTCCCAACGCGACACGGTGTGGTGCGGTGGGGCGGTGTCGGATCCGGTCCACCCAGGTGGCATCGCGCCTGTGCGGCGGCGGAGACGACCCGTGTTGGGAGTGCGCGTCTGCATCTCGCCTGTGCGGGGTTCGCCGGATCCGGCCCGCCGCCGCCCCTCTCTCTGCCTACGTCACTGCCCGTGGATATGCTGGAGCAGCGCGGGCGGTGGCGGCTCCTCCTCCCCACGCGACGCAGAGATGTCCCCGAGGTGGTGGTTGGCACTTCCGCGCGAGCGTCGAAGATTTAGGTCCCTTGTGCTCGGTTGGTATTTTTTGGTCCCGGAGGGTGGGTTTTAGGTCCGGACCTAAAATAGCAACTCATATAGGTCCTCTGCTGGAGCAAGGTTTTTGGCTGTTTTTAGGTCTCGAAGCAGTTTTTAAAGTATAGCAACTCAGTTTAGGTCCTCTGCTGGAGATGCTCTTAGGCCTGTGCTTCTAGGGTTGTTGAATTCCTTTTCCCTTAGATTAGGAGGGATTTCCTTTTGCGTTGGTAGACGCATTATAATTCATTTTCTTTTGCACATAGTTAATAGAGCCACCACGTGCTATCTTAAATTCTTAATCCTTTCCTCCACTTGAGCCAACATCACAATGGTCTTTTTTGTATCCCATTTATCAGGATTGATGTTCTAGTTAACAACAAAATTCTCAAACTCGTTAGGCAATGAAGCAAAGACCAAGTGGATGATAGTGCTCATCCATCGGCTTAAGCTTATTGTTTATATGAATCATGCGGTGTATGTGCTCTTTGATCCCACCATCTGAGAAGCAAAAACCAAGTGGATGATAGTGCTCTCTTTCAAGTCTTCATCCATCGGCTTAAGCTTATTGTTTATATGAATCATGCGATGTATGTTCTCTCTGATCCCACCGCCTGAGTACTTTTCTGTGACCAGTTGCTTGATCAACTGGGTAGCATAAGTCTTTGAAAAGCTTCTTTAGTTTCTGAAGGTACTCAACGACAATGTGACAGTCTGTGATTGCCCAAAATATGGCTGGCTCTATAGTATTCTTTACCATTGCCAAGCATTTCTTGTTGGCAGTGATCCATTTGGCATGATTAGTGTCATAGCTCTGTTTGCTTTCCGTATAGGCAAGCTCTGTTTGCTGCCAAGCAGCATCTTCAACATCTTCCCCTCTCACCGGCCTCACAGGCTCTATGGGAACTGGTGCAGAGAGAACCTAGTCCGGCTCAGTCATGGTAAAGAAGAAATCCAATTTCTTGTACCACTCATTGTAGTTGTCTGCTTTCATAATGGGGATATCTTTGATGGAGATCATCATGGCATTTCTAGCTGAAATTAAATCAGATCAAGTGAGAACAATATAACAAAAACATACATGAAAACTTCAACACCTTTGGGCATAAAAAGTAATAATGCAATGATAAATATCTATAGAATTATAATATTGTTACTATCAACTTTGGTCAGAAAATAACAATATTACAATGAATCTAAAATTTTATATGTGACTTCAAATTAAATTATCCCTTTGGTTCAAATTAAAATAAAATCAAAAGTAATTATCTATGCAGCAGAAACTGTAACAAATGCATATGAACAGTAGCAAAACTCTGTTATTTAGTCTCTCAAAGATTATGCAAACTTAACAAAAAAACAATCAAAATAACTCAAAAAACGTTATTGTGTTTAAATGGCCCGCCTAACGCGCATGCTCGCACACGTGCTCAGCGCAGCACGCGGTGGCCTGCCTGTTCGCTCAACTGGCGTGGCCCGCTCGCTTGCTTCGCTCGGCTCAACAACTCCAGCGCGCAACGGCCAATGGCCCAGCGCCTCCACGCAGCCCAGAGCCCTGTCTAAGGTTAGCCCCGTGCGATCTTTGTTGTTAGCCAGATCGAACGGCCGTCCTCCCAGATCGAGCGTATAAAACCGCGTCCGCCAGCCGCACCCCCTAACCCTAACCCCTTTCCATCTCTCTCGCGCAGCTGCGCCTCGGTGCTCGAGCGCTGCTCGCTGGAGCGCCGGTGGCCGCCTTCGCAGCCGCGCTCTTGCGCCAAGCGCCGGTGCAGCCATGGTTGACGGCCTGTCGCCGTCGTGCCGTCCTCTCTCGCTGAGCTGCTCTTCTCTTGCGCACACACACGCAACATGACCGGTGGCCTTACGCCATCGCGCCATGGCCGGTGGCGCCACTCCTTTGTCTCTCCACCCCACTTCTCTGTTCCGGCCGAAGCCAGATCTGCATGCGCGCCATCGGTGGCCTGTCATCGGCGCGCCACTGGAGATCTACCATCCCATGGCTACGAGATCCCGAGTGCTCTTTCTCCCTTTGGCTCGTGGCGTGCAAGAATGGCGTCGTCACGCCACCGCCGCCGCTCTGCGCCCGCCCTTGCGGGCCTCCTCGCTAGCACCGCATGCGTCTCGTGCGCGGCTCCGTCAAGGAGATCTATTGGGGTGACTTGGGTGGCGGTGGCCCCCCGTGGACGGCGCACATAGGTGAGGTGGTTTGGATCTAGGGTTTTGCTAGGGTTTGCTCTTTTGTATTGGGTTTCTCTGTTTTCCTGAACTGGATCTATTAACTATTAAGCAAACTGATACCATTGTTAGACTCTGTGGATTACTTGCAGTAGGATCTAGTCGGGTAAATGAATAACTTGTGATGAATGAGAAGGGAGATGGCTTATCCTTTGCCTTCGGCGGAGGTGCTTCCAGTGGCCATCGCGGATTCGGTCGGTGTAGATTTGCGCAAGGCAGCGACATGCAGTCCAGAGGTCAGCAATCATTGTCGTAGGTCATGCCTGCCCTCTAGTTACCACCAGCTTTGGCCTGGAACGGCGACGGAGAATGGCCTGGACATCGTGGCGGCAGCGGGGGGCTTCCCGTCATTGCCTACACTAACTCTAGATCAGATGGTATGTCGATGGGTCTGGCGGCTCACGTTCAACCTCATGAGTGGAGCCGACGGGCCCCACCTTCTCTTTATAGCATAGGGTAAGAAGGTCCCACAAACCATGGGTCGGGTTTGGTGCCCCCGATCAGGTCATGGATCAAGGCCCACGGCCTTTGGGCCGTGTGGGCTGGGAGATCAACCTAATAGTTTGGGCTTATCCCGTTTTTCTTTTCTCGACCTCCCACCCGTCTGCAAGCAAGGCAATATGAGTGAAGTGGGTGTTCAAGGTGAAGAGGGATGAGCACGGAGCAGAATCCAAGCACAAGGCGCAGCTCGTGGTGAAGAGCGATGCACAGCAACATGGCATCGACTACGATAAGGTGTTCGCGCCGGTGACCAAGCTTGACTCAGTGCGCCTACTCATCGCCCTTGCCATGCAAGAGGGGTGGGAGGTGCACAACATGGACATCAAATCGGCGTTCCTGAATGGGGACCTACAGGAGGAGGTCTACATCGAGCAGCCAGCGGGTTTCATCATCTCCCGGAAGGAGCACAAGGTGCTTAAGCTCTAAAAAGCATTGTATGGGCTGCATCAAGCACCTTGTGCCTGGAATGCGAAGATGGACGACACGCTGTTGTCTCTTATTTTCAAGAGGAGCTCATCAGAAGCTGCCATCTACGTGAAGCGAAAGAGGAATGCTCAGCTGGTGGTTGGGGTCTACCTTGTAATCACCAGCTCGAGCACCAGCAACATCAAGGCATTCGAGAAGGAAATGGCGGGTGCATTCAAGATGAGCAACCTTGGCCTGCTTCACTACTACCTCAACATTTAAGTGAAGTAGAGTGCAAGGGGGATCTCACTGAGTCAAGGCGCCTATGTTGGCAAGATCCTGGAGAGAAGCGGCATGGCCGGCTACAACCCCTACCAAGTGCCTATGGAGGAATGTCTGAACCTGAGAAAGCTTAGTACTCTACCGATTGTGGATGCTATGGAGTACAGAAGCATCATTGGGAGCCTTAGGTACCTGGTTAATACAAGACTTGATCTTGCTTTTGCGGTCGGGTGTGGTAGCTAGTTTCTGGAGGATCCGCGGGAAGACCATCATGATGCAGTGAAGCACATCATGCGCTATGTGGCAGGGACCTAGAATTCGGGACTTTGGTTCAATAGGAAGAAAGAGGGGGAAGCCAAGCTGACTGGCTTCAGTGACAACGATTATGCTGGAGATGTCGATGCTAGCAAGAGCACAAGAGGGGTGATTTTCTTCCTCAACAGCAGCCCGATCACCTAGCAGTGCATGAAGCAGAAGGTAGAGGCTCAATTAAGCTGTGAGGTAGAATACATAGCAGCTGCAAATGCCGCTTTTCAGGCATTGTGGCTTAGTCAGGTGTTGGCAGAAGTGCAGGGATCAGCACCCAAAGCGCCGATGCTGCGGGTGGACAACAACTCCGCTATCCAATTAATCAAGTACCCAGTACTCCACGGACAGAGCAAGCACATTCGGGAGTCTATTGGAGAGGGCCTGATTAATGTAGACTTCATAGGAAGCGAAGAACAACTGAACGACATTCTCACGAAGCTGCTCGGTAAGACCAAGTTCCATGAGTTGCGTACAAAGATTGGCCTGATCAATGTTGATAATAGTAATGGCAAGAATTAGGAGGAGAATGTTGACAATAATCCTTGCCTGCCTAACATTAGAGATTTTCTTTCTTTAGTGTGCTAGCTATGTTTAGGAAACTATCTGTCGTATTGCCTTCCTTGTAAAGTTCTATTTAAGCAAAGGAATAGCAATGGAAACGCTGCCAATTCTACAGCACCAAAATGAGATCGTGTTCTAGTGTTCGCGTCAGTTTCTTTGGGGTGTGTGTGTGGTTCTGGTGGCTAGGGATCCCGTCGGAAACTTGGGAGTTGCTTCTCTAGCGAGGTGTAATAGGGAATTCCCTAAACATTCGAATTGATTTCTAAACAATCGTTTTGGTAATTTGATTCCCCCCCTAATGCCGAAAAATGGTCCTCATAAAAAATATAGTCAGTGTACCAAGCCGTGAATAAATCCCATGTAAGGGGCTCAAGATTTTTTATGATCGACGAAGATTTGTATCCCACATAGATCCCTATTTTCCTGTCAGGGCCGATGGGTGTACGCTGTGGTGGTGAAATCGGTACGTATGTAGTGCAATCGAATTTTCCCATATGGGAAATTCTTGGTGGATTTCCATGTACTAATTCTAAGGGGAATTAGTATGATAATCAGTTGGACACAATTGAATAAGATCTACAGCATGTAGGACCGTGTGACCCAAACACGAGGTTGGTAAATTACAATTCATGAGCATTGGTATAGCAATAAGGTTTATCATTTTTATTAACGATTCCGTCAAACCATTTTGAGTATTTATGTACAGGACTGAGTGGCGAACTTCGATACCTAGAGCCATGCAATAATCATTAGAAGCTCGTGATGTAAATCCAGTTGCATTATCCATGCAAATGGATTGAATCGAATGTTCAGGATGCTTTGCTTTGAGTTTGATAGTTTGAGCAATTATCTTAGCAAATGCATGGTTCTGTGTGGACAAATGAAATGCATGTGACCATTGTGTAGATGCATCAATAAGAACCATGAAATACTTGAATGGTCCAGACAATGGTTGGATAGGACCACATATATCTCCTTGAATGCATTCAAGGAATTTAAGTAGTTGCATTTTAATCCTAAGATATGATGGTCTTAAAATTAATCTTAAGATATAATTGAAGTAGTTGCATTTTAATCCAAAGATTGATGGAATTTTGCTTTGTTTGTACTATGACCAATCATAAGAGTTTTCCTCATCATCCCTACACTGGGATGACCTAGGCGATCACAACAGTAGGATTAGTTTTTCCTTCCATTTGCAAGCCACCATGGTTTGCTGCTGTTGTTCTGCCGAATCCGCTCTGCTGCGCAGGAGGGCGCCTGGTGAAGGGCGTTGTTGGTGACACACCAAGCCGATTCCCGTGAGGCACATGAAGGTGGGGATTTGTCCCAGCCTTTGATTTGCTTCTATGGTGGTGTTTCGGCGTGCAGGGAAGAGAAGTGGATCCGCCAGCTCCTAGGCCAGGGTTGAAGAAGGGAGCCGCTCCGCACCACGCCACCAGGTCCTATTCAGGATCTTGCCCGTAAAAGTGCTGCTACCGCCGCTGAAGCCCGGAGGGGATCCACTTGAAGATCCGGTGTGGCCATCGCCGCCGAAGCCTGGAGGAGCCGGGGTCGGAGACCGCTTCACCACGGAGCATAGGCCCGGGATGTTAATGTGGTCGAGGCTTCCCCATCCATGTGAGGACGCGTGGGGAGTCACTTGTGCGATGGTGTTGCTGGACCCGCCGGTGGTCGAGGCGGCAGTGGTGATGGTGGCATCAGCGTGGGGTGGTCGCTGGTGTAGTGGTGTGTCCGGAGCCATCGATGGTTGAGGCGACGACGGTGGTGGCAGAGGTGCCAGGGCCGGAGCGTTTCTTGGTCTGGTGGCCTCTGGATCCGCTACAAGGTAGTGAAGGAGTGGCTGACGGACTCTGACGCGCATGGCATAAGAGGACGGTGACCACCCCTGAGATGGCCACCAATGAAAAGAGTGTGTGTTGTTACGGTAAAGAGGTTGTTGCGACAAGGAGTGCCGTCGAGATGCAAGTTGTGTCATCCCTTGTGCCGGCTGAAGAAGCCACAATGCAAGTGGTGTGTGAAGTCACAAGAAGTGCGGGCAAGTCGACGTCCATGGCGAAGTCGACAGAAGGCACTACTGAAGGCGTGAAGAAATAGATTGATGTCTGGTAAGTCCATCGTTCTCACCTTCGAGTTGTGGAGGCACGAAGGCCTCCCCATGTTTGTATTCTTTGGGGGACTCCAATGCAAGCGATGCAGTGCTGATAACTTGTTTAGAATCTGTGAATGTAAAAGTAATGGATGATCAATGATTCTCTGTGTTCATTGTAAATGATGGGATTACATATTTATTGGTGGCCAATGGTCACCGATGTGCCTGTTAGGGAGGGACATGCCCCTCCGATTAGCCCTTTCGCCAATGGTCGTGTCCTATCATTAGGCACCTCTAATGAAGGTTTTAACCACTAATCCACGTGTTAAGCACATGGTTAAACTAATTGATCACATGGCTAATTAACTCTTAATAAATTTGAGCCTGCCAAGTAGTAAAATTATTATCCCCAAGCTTCTCTTTGCCGTTGGCACAGCTTATGATGCTGGATGGGATCGCATATGAACATAATCAAAATAAATAAATTTAATCAGTAATAGTGAAAATAATAAAATGAATTTAATATGCATTGATTAAAAGCATAATTAAATTGTTTTGCATCACCATTGGGTAGAACCAAATAAATAATATTACTAAAGCAGCGGAAAATAATTTTGCATCACTGTTGGAGAGAAGCAAATTAAATTAACATCATTAAACAATCATGTATTAATTTTGTATCACTTTTGGTTACAAGAAAATTAACATAAATAAAACGTTAATGGACATGCAATTAATTACAATGTTTGTCAGAACTTAATATTGTGCCCACAATAACATTAAATAATTATAAACAAATTTGACGTTGGTTCTGTTTACTTAGAATATCATCACATAGTTTTAGTTAGTGCAATTATGCTTGAAATAAATTTACTTAGCGTTAAAAAAATACATTGAGAAAAATATTAATTAATAACTCAGGAAAATCGAAAAAGGAAAAACAAATTTGGCCCATTCTAAAAATTTTAGCCCAATAACTTCCAGCTGGGCCGTTGAAGTGGCCCACTCATTTTTCCTGTACCCCTACCTGCTTGGGATCTTGGCCCGAGAACCAATGCTTGGGCTGCCGATTGAGCCCAACCGGCCGGTGCCGCCATGACCGCCTCAATCTCGACGGTCCATCATATTGGATGGCCGAGAGACAATCGAGGAGGGGGGGTATATATTTCTATCGGCTACCCCTCAAATCCTAACGCTGCCACCCAGACAGGTGGCCTTGGTGCTTCCACACAAGCGGCCGAGCGCATTCAACCAAGCCTGCTCTGGGTCGGTTGCTTATCCAGGTGCCCTTGGGCCGGCTCTTCCGAGCTCTTGGCCAGCTGCTACTATCGGCGACCCCAAGTGCTGCCTTGTGCCATGAACTCCAGCTCCTCCTTATCATCACCGTATCTCTAACTCTGGCTATGACTCCGGCTCCCCGCACTTCAGTGACCTCCACGTGCTTAGTGACCGAACATCTCCTTCTCGGGTGGATTGCATCCACGTTTAGTCATGTGTCTCCAATGTGCTCGACTTTAGCAAGGCTACTCGCGCCTCCTGGATGCGATCATCCACCGTTGTTTTCGGCCATGGCCAAACACCTATTCACAGGGCACCCCTGATTGGGTGCAAAATGATGGCACCATTATCTCATGATTATCACTACCGGAAACAGGGCGTTTGCCGTGCGCCTGAAGCGCACGGCAAAGCCCCAAATCCGCACGGCAAAGCCTTTGCCGTGCGCCTTTTGCCTATGCGCACGGCAAAGGCTGCACGGCAAACAAGCCTTTGCCGTGCGCCATATGTCGCGCGCACGGCAAAGATTGTTTGCCGTGCGCTAGGCACGGCGCACGGCAAAATAAAGCATCACGGCGCGCAACGGCGGAGGGTGACGGTAGGGGTGACGGCGGCCGGTTACGGCGGCTGTTTGACGGCGCCGGCTGTGGCCTGTTTGCCGTGCGCCTG
>OAMR01000210.1:311062-337705 GCA_900205405.1 Echinochloa crus-galli | reverse complement strand
GCACGGCAAAGATTGGTTTTGCCGTGCGCTTTATATCTGGCGCACGGCAAATTGCACTTCTGCCGTGCGTCATGTGGTTGCCGTGCGTTGCGCTTTTGACGCACGGCAAAGGTGGTGTTTGCCGTGCGCCCGATATTTGACGCACGGCAAACAATTGCACGCACGGCAAAATACCGTTTTCCGGTAGTGTATACAATACGACCTCCCATGACCCATTAAGTGTTGTCTCCATTGACTGCGACAACAGGATCTCCAAAATTCTGGAGGTGGATTTCTTCTTTTTCTTATTGTTCGTGGATGAAGGATATAAGTCCATTGAGACTAGGTCATGTCGGAGAATGTGGAGATGACACTAAGAAAGTTAGGGGAGATCCTATTTAGAACCAGGAAATGATGGCATAATCATTTTGCACCTGGTTAGGGTTGCCCTGCGAGCAAGACTATACTAGTCGAAGATGGTAGCAAATGATCATATCCAGGAGGTGAAGGTGGCCTCATGGGAATCAAAAATGATGGGGACATGTGACTAAACATTGATGTCATGCACCAGAGAATGAGGTGTTAGGTCACCAGCAACATAGATGTCGGTGAGGCACGCGGAGCGGGAGTCAGAGTTTGACAATGACAATAAGGAGTTGAAGTTCATAGTAGAGTGATTGTGAAAGCTGTTGAAGAGTAAGATCTAGAAAAACATTGATACCATGTAAAAGGAGAGTTTTGCAGCTACCAAATTGTATTGATCAATGATGATGTGTGTGTATATATGTATAATGTATGAACAAGTCAATTATCTACCAAGATAATTTGGTGGACGACCACAATACGTGGAGGAGAATCACGGGACGTGAACAAGTCGGTCGTAAAGCTTGATGATATCTCTATGTTGCCAGCGACATCCCCGTTGGTGCCTCGACGCTGCTCGATTCGTAGTTGATTGCAATGCTGATCAAGCTCTAGCTGCACAAACCATCCACCAGTGGCTATTGGTTCCCCAACATAGGTGCCTCATTGATGAGGATATATCACGGATAAGCAAGATGCATTAGTTATGCCTGCAGCTACCACAATAACACAAAGTGCATACATGACTATGGGCGTGTTTGGGAGAGCTCCCACTCCAAAAAATCAGCTCTGCTCCAGGAACTGCACCTTTTCCAGCTCCACTTCACCAACTCCAGAAAAATATGGAGCTACCAACATGTTTGGCTACAAACGTGACTTCAGTTTTAGAAATTGTAGGATTTAGTGGGAATTGTCTTTCTTACCATTGATTGTTTTATGTTAGTTTTTTATACTTTTTTATTTTCCCATTCTGCTACAGCACTTAAAGAAAATAATTATTTACTGTGCTAGCCCAGCTAAACTATACTCCGAGAGAATTATTAGTTATTGTAACAAATGCAACAAGCATATGTTCATGGGAAATGTAGCTGAGACACTTGGTTTTCAATGAGAGAGAATCACATGTTTATGAATCATCACACAAGCAAGTAAGCATGTAGGCTGCTTAGTTCACGTACTTGGCAAGTAAGCATGTAGCTTAATTAGTTCACGTACTTGCTTGTGTAGTAATGGACTAGGTTTTTTTTTCTTTTGATACGGTAGTGGGCCGGTGGTAAAGGAAGATCGTGAGCCAAGAGGCAGCAGTAGAGAAGCTAGCAGTCGGACCTTTTTTTTAACGAACCGGTACTGTGTAACCGGTGGCAGTGGTGGGTAATTTTTCCCTAACTCCATGAGAAGGTGTGAAACTAGTATTTCTGGAGCACCCCTTGAGGAGCTCCAGAAAAAACCTGGAGTTGGCCTCTAGATCCACTTTTTTTATAGAGCTGGAGTTTTTGGAGTTGGATTTGTTTGGCTATAGGATTTTGGAGCGGAGCCAGAAAACGTGGAGCCAGCCCCTATACAGAACCAATCATCTCTACACGTACTCTAGTGTATAAAGGTCCAGTTACATGAAGTCGTGCAAAGAAGCTGAAACAATTATACCAAGAGGATCAAGTCAATACAAAGCCATGATTGGAGCTTGCATTTCCGGACCAGCATTGGTGGTATTTTTGGACCACCACAAAGATTCAATAATAACTCCTTAATCCCTAAAGTTATGGAAGCCCACATATACTTGATGGAAAGATTATCAAGTCTTCTACAAGGTTTTGTGTCTAATGTAACGCCGGAAAAGAGTTGCAAAATGGCTAAAATGTTTGCAATAAACACAATGGCTGTGAAATTTTAGCGTTGCGAGGTGTTGCCATTGCAAACGTGGTCCAAAGTTTGGACCACAGTTTATTTTGGGTGTTGCTATTGTGTTCCCCCTATTACAACTGCAAGAATCTTTTGCAACTCAAAAGTAGCGTTATAAGTCTCCTTATCAGCAACCATCATGGGTGTTGCACTTGCTACTATTGCAACGCACCAGGCATTGCAAGAGGTATGTATTACCACATAAAGGAAATGTAGGAATAGTAGAAGTGGCAACGATACTATGTGTTGTAACAGACCCTATTGCTACGTGTTTGTAGCGTTGCAAAATATATGCCCTATTGCAACATTACTTTTTTGGTTGCTATAGGAGGGACCCTATATTGCAACATTAAACATTTTGGTTGCCATAGACATAGATCCTTATCAGCAACCATCATGGGTGTTGCACTCGTTACTATTGCAACGCACCAGGCATTGCAAGAGGTATGTATTACCACATAAAGGAAATGTAGCAATAGTAGAAGTGGCAACAATACGATGTGTTGTAACAGACCCTATTGCTACGTGTTTGTAGCGTTGCAAAATATATACCCTATTGCAACATTACTCTTTTGGTTGCCATATGAAGGACCCTTTATTGCAACATTAAACATTTTGGTTGCGATAGATGAACTCTCTATTACCACGCTACTGCAGTGGTTACTATATTGTGACACCTCTATTGCCACTACAAAAACTTGGTTGTTACAGACTTCTTCCCTATTGCAACACTAAATATTGTGGTTGCTATATGATGTCTCTCTATTGCCACGACAAATACATGTGGTTGCTATACTTAGACTAGTTGCCACGCTTACCGCTGCATTGCTATAATTTAGAAACCCTATTGCCACGCCTTATGTTTCTTTGCATGCGGGTTTTTTTGTTGCTATAGCATATGACTGGAACACACAATGGTCAATATATGATCAATGAAGCATTTAGACATCCATGAACCCAAAAATACAATTTATTTGTGCACATCTGTAAATAATCCATCCAATGTATCCGACACAGCTTCTAGTTCAAACACACGCACAAGTGGAACACACAATGGTGTCCAACACGCTTAACTATTTTGAAAACAACAAAATATAATGAGCTATGCAGCACTGAAGCCAATGTTGCCTTCATGTTGGTCATCCCATGAATCATGCGCTCCACTCAAACCTTAAGATCATGCTCCTAGAAATGATCATTAACATTAGTGCAAATATACATCGGTTGCATCCACATTTATGTCAAGCAAAAACATATCGCAGATTTGCATATTAATTAAAAGTGATATTACTCATTGAAACATCATATGATCATGCATGCCAAATCAAGTCCCAAGCACACATGCAGCAAGCAGAACCGAGGATGGCTGCAAATGGAGAGTATCACAAAAATGTAGAGTTCTAATGATAGAACCATCCTGCGATAACTAATTGAAAGAATAATGATGGAAAATTCTGAATACACAAGGTTGACGTACAATACCGGTAATATTTCAAGTCCTTTCAATGTAGAAGTTTCATACAAGCTAAATCAATCAGCAGGAAGTCCTTGTTGCTTATCTACTTTAACTAAACAAGGGCAAAAATGAGGACGAAAAGTATTTCCATAAAGATTTCTCACATCAGTTGTCTGATTGACTATGGCATCTAGGTCGAAGAACACCGCACCAGGGACATGTGCTACCTGAGGATATCAAAACACTTCAGCTCAAGGAATTACCTCAAAAGAGGGGATGAAACACGTTACAGCTGATGCGGAATACCTGGTACTCTTCCCATGGATTCCTGTTCTCTACCGGCATGTACCAGGAAGCATCCAAAACCTAAAACAAGGTAGGTTGCTGTCAGAAAACATATCTTTCTGTAATGCTAATTCTTTTTTGCGCGGTCAGAAAACAAAGATTAGGCAGAGCACAAAGTTCTATACTATATACCTGTACAATGCTAAAAATCTATAATTAGGTTTTCCTGAATTTCATGTTATCTGACTTCACTAGGATTATGAGGATAAAACAATTGTAGCTACAAAATTAGATTAATGCTAACCCAATTTGTATGAACAAATAGTCAAAATAATTTTAGAATTATGAATTGTAGCAAAATCCAACTAAGATGTAAATTCTAAATAAGTGTGCATAATTCAGTAAAACCGCTCACCAATTGTGCACCATGGATCCACGTCGCCTTGGCCCACACACGCCTAAATCTCAGGCTTTGTGGCCCGTGCGGTGAAAATCCTAGGGCTCCACCGTCGCTGGAGCAGAGGGGATCTGCCTTGGGATGAGGATCTGGGGGATAACCTGCCTGCGCTAGCCGTCGCTGCAGGGACGGGTCCTGGTGTCTCGCTCGCTGAAGATGCCTACCTGAGGGAGCTCTCCCGATGCTGATAAGTCACTTAAAAGACCACAAACCAGTTAAAATTTATTTGTATGTTGAGTAATTGTCTCCCAGTACAAAATACTTGTGACCTACAAATGACATACAGTATGTTAACTGGGAACAAAAAATAGATTCTCTACTTAAACTTGAATTGTAGATATGTTGCCAATCATCCGAATATTATTTTTCACACAAAGATCCCCAGCCCAAATGATTCATCTCATTATCCACAATATTGTATTCCAAAATTAAAGAACTCTCTGTGATAGTAAAACATACTGATAAATAAACCATCTCCAAATTGTGTTATCGATTTCCCAATATCTGTACAGGAAGACATTTTCTCTCTTTTAGTATTCAGTTATACAGACAGAATCAATACTTGGGTTGCAACAACACCTAGCAATATAAAAATAATTTGTAACTGCTGCATCTGACTTTGTATTTTAAGAAGATAGCTTAGGTTCGCAATCTTCACATAGAGGGAGTATGTAGATTAAACAAATCATAATCACTGCCCCTGAGACCCCACTCCATCTTTTGCGTGATCTTTTGTAGTAGATCAATATCACCCAGTGATGTTCCTTCCCCTATACATTTACAAACATGTAATTACCAATGTTTCAGACTACGATCTAGATGATAAGTTAACCAGATAACTAATTATGCGTTTGGAGATAACTGGATAAGTGTTTGCGGGTAGCCTGCGAGAATGACCAAGAACAGGCACCAGCAAGAGATGGAGGAGATGGAAAATCATACCTGATCCTATGGATTCTAAGAGGATTGCCTCGCTCTACTCGTAGTCGGCCTCCTTGATGAGGTGTAGGAGGAGCAGCTGGTTTGCCGGCGCGCAGCAGATTGGCAGGTTTCCACTGGAACACCACTGGGTTCCCTTCAGAGACGAAGTCCGTCGTCAGCCACACCCACTCCTCGCCCTACACGCCATGGATTTGATCCTTCCTCTGCCATGGATCTTGGCCGTGTGGCCTGTTCGCCGAGAATCACAAAAGTGCTGTGGATCCTGGCGGCATTGATCTCGGCATCCATGGCCCGAATCCCATAGAGCGCTGCCGTGGATCACCTGCGTATGGAGGAGGAGTCGAGGAGAAGGAGAGGAATCATGGCAGATGAGCTCCGTTGTGGCTACCCTAGATCTCGGGAATGGCAGGTGGAATATGAGGAGATTGGGGAGGTTTTCAAGTAAAAACAGGAAGGTTAATGGAGACGTGGGAGTAATGGCCGGGAAAAGAAAAATAAAGCGCGCCCACATAAACTAGTCGAGAACTAATCTATACTAAAGAGAAAATTAGATTTGAAAACACTTCTCATCAACCAGAAAAACCCACACCCACCTCACATAGGACCCACCTGTCGGAAAAAAAAAGGCTTGATAGGGGTGGAAAAAGGTTGATACGGGGAGGGGGGAGGGACATTCCTATGTTGATTTCCCCCTCTAAACCCAAACCTTTTTTCACCAAAAAAGGACCGACCTAAATATACCCACATTTGTACCCACGTCTATACATAATTATCCCGTATTGCTAAAAGGCAATAAATTAGAGAGTTTTCTTCATATAAATAAATGCCAACTATGATGAGTTTTGAGAATACCTAAAGCTCTCCATACATGAGAGAGCGAATATAAAATATTTTTAAAATTGCTTTACACTAAAGTGAAGTGATATTATTTTAGTACCTACATGTCATCAATAAACGTGTGTGCCGCACGTGCGTTCTTACTAGTTTTTTAAACTCCCCGATTGAGTGCCAAATCATATTTTCAAACACTTTGTCAAAATATATGAAAAAATAAATCATACCTAAAGTATATGCGATGATAAAGTAAACCATAAATAAAAAATAACACTTAAATATTTTTTTAAATAAGACGAATGGTTAAACGTTACGAGAAAAAGTCAATAGAAAATAGTAATTTGGAACGGAGGTAGTATGTGCCAAAAACTAATGGTCACCTAAGGTTATGAACCACTATTTTTCATTTTATTTAACTTATTTGTTGAAATATTCATTTTCTTGGAGTTATATATCCGATTGAATTTACACATGAAAATACCAATATGGGTATCTGAATTCAATTTGAATATGCAAACTAACACTATTTGAATATGCAAATTAATACTATTTGAATATGCATACGGTTCGTCGTAGTTTAATATCCCAATTAGATGCATAAAGACTGTGATAGGTCCGAAGGCCATTATATCATTCAATATGGGAATATTTGTATTTTGTTGTAGTTTTTTTAATTGATAATACAAGATAAATTCCTCAATATCGGACGCCCACGATCTTCGGATACTAAACAGGCCGGTGGGAAATTTGGGCCTCCTACCATTTGGGCCTAATATTGTTTGATAATTATTATTTTTAATTTCAAAATTTGATAACTAAAAGCAAGATTTTGGAACACTAAATGATTTTAGATGAAAAAGTCATGAATACAAAAGTTTCACAACTCATCAAGATCTACAAACTATATTTAGTACATTAATCCATGTGACAAAGTTTGAATAATCTAAATTTTGAATTTCAAATTTGATAACTAAAAGCAAGATTTTGGAACACTAAATGATTTCAACTGAAAAAGTCATGAATACCAAAGTTTGAATAATCTTTATTTAGATTATTTTTCATTTGCAAAGTGGTAGTATACATTGTTTATTAATCCTAAATTCACTCACATAGTTTAAGAAACTATGTTTGAGACTTGTCAAATTTGTACTACATGTTATTATCACTTATGAAAATGATAAAATGACCTAAATAAAGATTATAGATCTAAATGAGATATGAAACTTTGGTATTCATCACTTTTCCATTTGACATCATTTAGTGTAAAAAAATTATGCTTGTAGTTGTCGTTTTTTGAAATTCAAAAATTGGATTGTTCAAACAGACTCACACGAGAAGTTTTTTCAAAATAATAGCATTAATAAGTTTCACAACTTGATAGAGCATGATTTTAGAAATTATTAGGAAAAAATCATCAAATATGGAATAGCCATGAAGGAGAAATACTAGATACAAGTTTCAATTCCGGATTAAAAGAAGAAATATGAATCAAACATAAGTTCTTCATTATAGGCCACGTGACATGGCGTCCTTTCCTAGAGAGGAACACACCACACCAGTAGGCAATAGCGGCAAATGTATTATATATAACAAAATGCTACAATCTAACACAAACGCGATTGTGGTGCAATGGTTGGGCACTCAATTTTCAACCCCTAGGGCGCGGGTACAAATCCCCGTCTGTTCCTTTTTTTTGTGCGCGTGGGATTAAATACATACCCAACAACGAGTCAACGAGCATGTAGCGCCAATTTTTTCTTCTTTTTTTCTGATTTTTTCATTTACCATTTAATAACGTACTTTTTTTGTGCGCGTGGGATTAAATACATACCCAACAACAAGCATGTAGCGCCAATTTTTTCTTCTTTTTTTCTGATTTTTTCATTTACCATTTAATAACGTGAAAATAAAAAATAAAACTAGATTCAATAATAATAATAATTGTTTTCATGGTGCAGTGGTAAGCCTTGAGCTTCTCACACATGAGGTTGCGGGTTCGAAGTTTGTGGTCTGCACTTTTTTTGCCGAATTATATGAGTTTTTTGTTGCAATAAAAATTCACAATTGCAACACTAAATAAGGTTTGTGCAACTCTAAAAAGTTGTTGCAATAGGCAAAAGGTATTGCATCTATATTAGAGTTTCTATTTCAATAACCATTTTTATTTCAATAACCATCTATCAATCGCAATGGTAAGCCATCCTCTTTCTCTCATCGAGGTCAGCAGTTCCACTCCACCCAGCTCCATTTATTTTGCTGATTTTAATTCAATTATTTATTTCCAAATTTCACTGGCGACCTGATGAGGACCTGGCTGCATGTCATTAATCGCAGTTCGACATCACCCGACTCCATTTATTTGGCTGATTTTAATTCAATTATTTGTTTCCAAATTTCACTGCCGACCTGGTGAGGACCTGGCTGCATGTCATTAATCGACATGTTTACTACAGGTGGAGTGGTAATGTCCGCCTTTCGATTCTCGCTTCATTCACAATTTTTCATTTTAGCATTTTAGCTCTATCAATTCAACCTACAAAACCTGTAAAGGCTGAAAAAAAACTCTCACAGAGGCGATGGTACAATGGTAGGAATCTTGACAGCATATAATGGAGGTTGTGGGATCAAAGACTGGCTACGTCATATTTATTGTAATTTTTGTCTCATTTTTTTGATAGGTGGTGAGATAAAATAGAACCTACAAAAAGAGTAAAGGCTGAAAAAAATGTTAAAGGTGCACTGGTGCAGTGGTAGGACTCTTGCTAGTACAGTGGAGGTTTTGGGTTCAATGGCTAGCTTTGTCATGTTTATGGTATTTTTTGTCAAAAAGGAAATTATAGAGATATGCCATATTCGTGGTGTGAGTTCTACATTCAATCCCTCATATTTGTATATTTTCTTATATTCTATTTTCTACAAATTTAAAATCTACCATGCAAACGACATAGTTGTTTTATAAATATTGTGGTTGAGTACCCATTCAAACTTAATTCCCTAAATTACAATCATGTCTATAAATTTGGTTAGAAAATTTTGGAACTTCACTGGATAGCATAATTTGGGTCCATGAGATTTACATATGGTTTTTGTAAAGGCAAACTAAATATTGTTATGAAATTAATATATTTATAAAATTGTCTTTGAGTCCAATAAGTATGTCGTGTCGAGACATGGAACATTTGTTGGTAAGGGTTATGATTGCGGAGGTCTGTTCTGCTCGTCTTTGATGGATGTGTGTAATAATGTCGTGAACTCTGTTAATGTTTGTGATGAGTGTTGGCACTCCTTACGGCCTACAGATAAATCCGCAAGCGGACGGATACCGATGTAGCTTTCATCCGGGAGTATTCCAAGGTATCGATTTCCACGGAGAACGAGAAGTGAACTTATTCTGAACTAAGTTGTCCAAGGATAGTGGAATGGAGTGACTGGAATGGATGGTGTGGGTGACAATAACAAAGAGAGAAGAGGAGTGATAGAAGGGTAGAGAGGGTACGAGTCCGATAGAGGTACTCTACTGATTGATCGAGCATATTAGAGGATACAGATAGATACTTGCTTCGGGACAGCGGAACCTATGACACGCAGAAAGGGATGAGAAGGGGTGCCACCAACTCCGCACTGGGGGATCCTACAGGCCGAGACGGACGTGATGGGCTACGAAGGCCGGAAGGGCTGTCACCACCTAACGGCTACCACCTCCGTCCACCTCCGTTGCGACGGGAATAAACTAAGTTAGTCTCAAGTATAGGCACCACGCCTACACTAGTTAACTAATACTTATCTCCTATAGAAAGATAAGCACCCAAGCTAAGCAACCGGTATACAATTATACCAATCAACTAAGCATTGAACGAAGAACCAGCAGGTAAATAAAAGTAAGAACTGAATGCTCAATTAATCAGAGAGAGATACAAGAGTTACCAGACACGACCCGGACGTTACTCGAAGCTAAGCCGCATCCATAGAGATATAGCGGGAAGAGGGGCCGACACTCCGGCTCCTCTCCGGGACGCTCACCTCTCCTCTCTCCCTATTTCTACTGATACAAGTGGCGGAACTTCGCAACGCCTACTCACTCTTGTGTGGTATGTGTTGCAGGTGAAACCAGGCCTCTATTTATAGTGGCAGAGGTCGGTTTGGAGGTTGAGCACCGGCCAAGTAACTGGGTTTGGTGCTCGGCTTCGTGTTGTGCTAGCCCAGGAAGAGGTGGCGGTCGTCCATGTGTCATATGTCGTCATTGCTTGGTCATCGTTGACGTAGACGGCTCCCGGTGTCGTACACGGCTAAGGGGGGTAACCGGCCGAACAGGTCGTTCGGCCGATTCAGTCATTTCCGACCCCTATAGCACGACCGGCCGAATCGTGTCGTTCAGCCGAATCGGTCAATTCCGTCCCCTGTAGCACGTGTTTCTCCATTTTGTACCTGCACAATGGACAATCACCAAAACTTGTGGAAATAGTCAGTAATAAGCCCTATAGCTACGGTATAAATCTTCATTGTGTTTATCTTATACTCGGTTGGAGGTCGGAAATCGGTTCATAACGACCGCCAACAATGAGTCAGATCTATGGCATTCATGTTTATGTCATGTTAATTACGGATGTTTGACACGGCTAGCAAAAATGAGTTTAATCCCGAAATTTAATCATGTCAAAGGCTCTAAGTGTCATGCATGTGTGCAATCTAAACAAACTCGCAAGCCTCACAAGGCTGCTGAGCCAAGAAATTTGACACCTCTAGAGCTGGTTTATTCCGATCTTTGTGAGATGAATGGCGTTTTGACAAAAGGCAGAAAACGATACTATATGACTTATAGATGATTGTACCAGATTCTGCTATGTGTATTATTTCAAAAGATGAAGCGTTAAATTATTTCAAGGCCTATAAAGCTGAAGCAGAAAACTAACTTGAGAGGAAAATTAAACGGATAAGGTCTGATAGAGGTGGAGAATATTTCTCCAATACTTTTGATGAGTTCTGCGTTGAACATGGGATTATTCATGAGAGGACACCACCATACTCAACAGAACCCAATGGGATTGCCGAGAGGAAAAACCGCACTCTAACAGAGTTGGTGAATGCCATGTTAGACACTGCGGGATTATCTAAGGAATGGTGGGGTGAGGCGATTTTGATAGCTTGTCATGTTCTAAACAGAGTTCCTATTAAAAACAAAGAAATCACACCATTTGAGGAATGGGAAAAGAAAGAGTGAATCTTTCATATTTGCGCACTTGGGGTTGCTTGGCTAAAGTGAATGTGCCAATCAATAAGAAGCGCAAACTTGGACCTCAAACCGTAGACTGTGTTTTCCTTTTTTTTTGCGAAAGTAGACTGTGTTATACTTGGCTATGCTTTTCTTGGCATCTGTTTCTGTCTCTCATCTTTATTTATGTATTGTTCTTCATGTCTTTCATGTTCGTTTCCTGTTTAAATGGATGGCTAGAAGTTATTCTGTTCATCATGATCAATTATATATATGTCATCACTTTTAAGCCGTCATATTTCTGGATTAAAATAATGTGGAAATTGCTTAATTTTCTAACATTCCAAAAACCAAATTTTAGGCAATTTTCCGTTACTGGTTTTGCTGCCGTTTTGAAGCCAAATGCTTTTGATGGAAAGAATTTCATGACTTGGCGTGCTAAGATGGAGTTGTGGTTAACTGCTATGAACTGCTATCATGTCGCGGAGGGGAAGCCCGATAACTTGGCTGCCGATGAGGAGTCTAAATTTCGGGCTGCCGATAACCTCTTCAGAGGCGCCGTGATTTGTGCTCTTCATACCAAGTATGAGAAAAACTACATATCTTGCACATCTGGTAAAGAATTATGGGATGCACTTAATGACAAATTCGGAGTTTCCGATGCCGGAAGTGAGCTCTATCTCATGGAGCAACTCTATGAGTACAAAATGGTTGAGACTCATCGACATTCGCGCACCGTAGCTTCACCTAGTTATGACTTGATCGTGTACTAGCATCCACAAACCTAACGCTCACTATGTAGTTGTTGCTTCGACCTTCGACATCTCGTTGATCCCCAAGTTATTAGTCCATGCCATGTTTTGTGATAAAAACTGGCGAGCAGCAATGCAAGCTGAATACGACACACTCATGGCGAACAAAACATGGACTCTTGTAATTCCCACTACTGGCGGTCACGTGGTAATAGACAAGTGGGTTTGGTGCCACAAGTTCAAAGAAGATGACAATCTTGATCAGTACAAAGCATGTTGGGTCGTGCGTGCATGGCTTCACTTAGTCCACTTGTATCGTTTACGGCAAAACCTACTAGCCCGTCATGAAATTATCCACAATTCACATGGTGCTCACCCTTGCAGGATCACATGGGTACAAGGGATCAACCCATTTGTGATGAACTATTGTGATGAATTCTTTTTTACTCACTGAAACATGTATCTATAGTGACAAGTAAGGTTTTCATCACAATTTTCTAAATAGTCTGTGACAAGTCATTTTTTATCACAATTTTATATGTAATCTGTGACAAACGTAGGAATTGTCACAGATGAAGTTTTTAGTGACCATTCAAACGTGATGAATCACCTTCTTGTCACTACTTTACTGATAAGCAGCGAGAAACATCATGTGACATGATGTTATATTAGTGACAATAGAATGGTGATGATTTAGTAAATTTGTCACTGTCTTATTTATATCCTGCCAAAAAAATATCATATCATCATACTAGATAGTTGTTGTGATGATTTAATTTTGCAAAAATGATTGTGACCGTTCTACTGTGATAAATGTTATATTGCACTATATACTATCGTAAATATTTACAACAACAACATAGCCTTTAGAAATTATACACGCTTTTATAGTAGTGACAACCGATGTGTGTTGGCGGTTGCTTATCTAGCATGCCAATAGAAATCAAAGATTCATTATTTCTTAATATAAAGTTAGATTAAGACAAACTTTATATCAAAGTTATAGAGCTCGATGAGATATAATACTTTGTAATTCACAACTTGTCATTCTAGAGTGATTACTAGGCCAAATATTCGTTACAATTTCTAAAATTGATTTTAAGTGTATGGGTCAGATTTTTCCTTGTTGCATCAATCTCAGACAAAGGAAGATCAAAAACTGCCCACAGTTCAACACCCGGAGGCTTTGCATTAGTTGTTGACATAGGATCAAATCCACCCCACTGCTCATAGTTCCATCTTCCCTGGGTAAAAGATAGCTCCAACTCACTAATATGATATTTTTTTTTACCTGGTTGTGACAAAGCAGAATGATGTTAATAGTGGTAGCCAATCGTTCTTAAAATGAGTATAATGTGCTGACAGCATTTAAGAAATGGAAGGGCCATTCTGCATTCTGTTGCAACTTAAAAGCCAAAATGAGTAACAGGAAACAAAAAACCGTATAAAGAGATTTTTTAGGTTGATTAGTGACAGAGACTGAGTGCATGTCAAAGAAAGCTTGCTAATCTAAACAGATGCAGATTTCATGAACACAGATCTTCATTGTTTCATATGTGCTGCTCCTCAAGGCTCTCGTTCACACTAAAGGTAATTGAAGGTCTGCGAATTTAATGGTAATATGTAACAGCACTGGCATTCTAATACAAACAGTGTATAGGCAAATTGCCAAATTGTTAGCAAACTGAGGTTCTCTGCATACTATGTGAGTTGTATTAACACAAACATTGTTTGACAGGGAATTATGGTAGCATAGCAGTAGCCAAAAGCATGATCAAGAAGTCCAAAAGGAAGGACAATCATAATCAAATGCAATCTCAATTATCACAATAACTGGACTTTTACAGAGATTCCAGAGAAGCTCAGTTCAAATTTGCATAAAATAGATAGGCACTTGGATTACAACATTCAACTAATGCCTCAACAACTTGATGCACATGAGTGCAAAGTAAAGATCCCCATATTATGCAACTATGTAGAATGTGTCAAAATCAATCTTTGAGATGTGTATAAGAGACAGGTCGTAGGCAGGGTCCCGACCGAGTACTTTCACGCATGTTTAGATTTTGGATATAGTGAGTCGGACTTGCCGTGAAGTGGTGTCTTGTAGTTGTAGCTGCCTAATCTATAGACCTATTCAAATTCTTAACTTGTGCGGGAAGCAATTGTTCAACTAGACATAAGCCGATAAGCGCACGAGGCGAAGTGGCCAACAACTATCTTAGACCTATCTTGTACGGAGTAGAGAAGCTGGGTAATCTTCATATATATATAGGAGAAGAATCGATCGGCACCCAAATTTAAATGTAAGATAAAATGGAGCTCGAGGGTAGGGTGCACACATTCATTGTAAAATAAAATCCTTACCAATTGGCACCGTACGGAATCAGATGCCGATGTAACCTTGGCAGTTGGCACAACCACCCTATTTCCTTGCACCTTGGATGCTGTTAATGGCTAAACAGAAGTTGGGCATCAGCAAGGATTCTAGATAGAGTTCATAGGCCAACTCCATGCTTCCTTCCCTCCACGCGAATCAACCGTTGAAAGGTCAACGTCCTGGTGGGACCCGGTCCACACCAAATCCTAACCAAACCCTATCCTTTCTTCATCCTTTGTTTCTTTTGTATTATCCTATGAACTCTCACATGTGGTAAAAATAGAGACCATGACGGGTAATACTTTATTGCCAATGCAAAGACTCACAGATTATTTTATTGGCCTGAGTGACGGTAGATGGAACCTGTTCTTCTTCATGCAGTATCTGAAAGCACCACCATTCAATGTTTTTACACTCCCAAGGTATGTGAAGAGCCCAGTGCTTTTCAGGTCAAAAACTTGTCACCAAATGTTGCAGTTATGCATTATCTTAACTTCGCTACATTTCCAAGTCTTAAAGATAAATAAACTGATGGAATGCACATTCAATTTAACTCTTGCATGTATGCACTCTATTTTGTACGTGCTATATCTGCACGTTAGCGAAACGGTAAACGGATAGAAGGCACATTCAATTTTCATGTCATGGATTCTTTTTCTTTGAAAAAACACATTAGAGACAGACACTCACGTCAACACATACACAAGTACACAACCAATCATATGAATACATATGAGTCCATGTAGTTCAAGTACAAAAATCAGCATGTTTTAACAAATAATCTAGGAATTAAGCAAGAATCATATTTTGGTCGTTGAATTAGAAAAAAAAGGAGGTATGATGCATAGGTGGTGGGTAGTATGGCTTTTATAGTAGTGACAACCGATGTGTGTTGGCGGTTGCTTATCTAGCATGCCAATAGAAATCAAAGATTCATTATTTCTTAATATAAAGTTAGATTAAGACAAACTTTATATCAAAGTTATAGAGCTCGATGAGATATAATACTTTGTAATTCACAACTTGTCATTCTAGAGTGATTACTAGGCCAAATATTCGTTACAATTTCTAAAATTGATTTTAAGTGTATGGGTCAGATTTTTCCTTGTTGCATCAATCTCAGACAAAGGAAGATCAAAAACTGCCCACAGTTCAACACCCGGAGGCTTTGCATTAGTTGTTGACATAGGATCAAATCCACCCCACTGCTCATAGTTCCATCTTCCCTGGGTAAAAGATAGCTCCAACTCACTAATATGATATTTTTTTTTACCTGGTTGTGACAAAGCAGAATGATGTTAATAGTGGTAGCCAATCGTTCTTAAAATGAGTATAATGTGCTGACAGCATTTAAGAAATGGAAGGGCCATTCTGCATTCTGTTGCAACTTAAAAGCCAAAATGAGTAACAGGAAACAAAAAAATCATATAAAGAGATTTTTTAGGTTGATTAGTGACAGAGACTGAGTGCATGTCAAAGAAAGCTTGCTAATCTAAACAGATGCAGATTTCATGAACACAGATCTTCATTGTTTCATATGTGCTGCTCCTCAAGGCTTCGTTCACACTAAAGGTAATTGAAGGTCTGCGAATTTAATGGTAATATGTAACAGCACTGGCATTCTAATACAAACAGTGTATAGGCAAATTGCCAAATTGTTAGCAAACTGAGGTTCTCTGCATACTATGTGAGTTGTATTAACACAAACATTGTTTGACAGGAAATTATGGTAGCATAGCAGTAGCCAAAAGCATGATCAAGAAGTCCAAAAGGCAGGACAATCATAATCAAATGCAATCTCAATTATCACAATAACTGGACTTTTACAGAGATTCCAGAGAAGCTCAGTTCAAATTTGCATAAAATAGATAGGCACTTGGATTACAACATTCAACTAATGCCTCAACAACTTGATGCACATGAGTGCAAAGTAAAGATCCCCATATTATGCAACTATGTAGAATGTGTCAAAATCAATCTTTGCAGCAACTCCTAGTGTCACTGTCCCAGTGAAGTACCCAAAAACAGATAGATGGCGCCAATTGATCTACATCAATACCTATCTAGTTATGTGCTAGTTCGAGCTAATCCACCAATATGCATGGCAAATTGAAACCCATAGACAACTGGAACACAAACCCTAAGTCAGCGGCATCAAGAGATCTGCTACAGAGTGGAGGAGGGTCGCACGGGGTACGCACCAGCTGGGAGATGGCCTTGGGGAAGAGGTGGTGGTGCCGGCCGACGGAGGCAGCTGGGGGCGCAGAGGAGCGGAAGTGGAAGTGGGCCAGCGCCTTGCGGTCGGGGAGCGGCCGCAGGAGCAGCTCCTCCGTGAACTCCTCTTCCTCAGGCGCCGCCGCCGATGCCGCCGCAGCGGCATCGGCGGCAAGGAGGAAGAGGATGAGCAGGGACAGGAAGAAGGCCGGCCCGGCGGGTGGACGCGGCGGCGCCATCAGCGCCGACGAGGGAAGGGCGGCGGGGTTGCCCCTTCCCTCGCACCACCAACGCAGGGGCGGCAGGCACGCCGCGAGTGGCTGGTCCAAGGGCGACACTCGCCGGCTCGAGGAGTGGAATTGAGTGAGGTCGCGCCGCTCCGTCGCCGGTCGTGAATGAATTTGTGCTTGGTGCTTGCAGACGATCCGGCCGCCAGGCGCCGCTGCGCCTCCAGCCTGCGACGACCGACTTTTTTTGTTTTCTGGCCCTTCTCACGAAAGAAGTTCACAAGTACACCACTGATAAAAAGATTTCAAAAATGAACCCTCGGCGCCATAGTCCTTGGTGCTAAGGTTACACGTCTCGGCGCTATACACCGTGGCGCCGAGCCAGCGCGAGACGTTGCAGCTGATGTGGCAGGGACTCGGCGCCGTGTACCATGGCGCCGAGCCCGGGGTTTCTGCGCTGCTGCACGCGCTAGCTGCGCTGTGTGTGTGGGGGCCCTGCTGCGCCTGCTGGGCCGCGTGGCTGGCTTGCGCTGCGTGTGCCAGCGGCTGTGCCTTGACCGCCCGCTTGTGACACAACCTTGGGATTCGTGAGGATTCCTGCCCCATGCGGAGGCCAAACCCATCTCCCGCAACGCACGCCTGCCTCTCCACAAATTACATTGTTTCATCGGCCGCGCTGTTGCCTCGCTTAATTTTTTGCATCTAAATATTTATTTAGGCCGTGTTTGATTAATTTCATAAAAAATAATCTACTATATATAAAGTATTAAATAAAATTTATTTACAAAATTTTTTCCGATTGTATTTAGTTTCCCCAATTTTTCAAACTTTTCATCACATCGAAACATTAAATATAGCAACTTACGTATGCATGAACCATTAAATATAGGTAAATAAAAAATGAATTGCATAGTTTTAATGTACATGACGAGACGAATATTTTAAGCCTAGTTAGATCATGGTAGGATAATAATTACCACAAACAAACGAAAAGTGCTACAGCGTCTGATATACCTTTTTTCACGGATCTAAACATAGCCATGAGTGTAACTTTGTGTGACGAATCTAATGAGTCTAATTAATCCCATATTTGCTAATTAGTGGTCAAACTTGCGAAAAGTTTTCACGAAATTTTTTTCGCCCCTAACCAAACACAGTCTTAGCCCTTGTTTAGTTCCAGTTTAGAAAATGCCATAAATGTGATACTGTAGCATTTCGTTTGTATTTGTTAATAATTGTCCAAACATTAATTAATTAGGCTCAAAATATTTGTCTCGTAAAGTACAACAAAACTGTGCAATTAGTTTTTAGTTTCATCTATATTTAGTACTTCATACATGTGCCGATATTTTGATGTGATGAATTTTTATATAGTGAAATTTGGGAACTAAAGGTCTTAGTTCCACAAGTTTTATTTCTTGCAAATACTGTACATACTGTATAAAACCAGGATTTAGTTTCACGCTCATTGTTTCTGACGCTATGCCACATGCATTATCCTGTATAAAACCTAAGTAAGATTTAATTTAACTATATATTATTAAGCACAACCGGACTGTTACTCCTAATCCTAAAGCTATAGTTTATTCAAAGCGCACTGCGCCCGGAGCTAAAGCAAGCGTGGCCCAGCAGGGGCAGCCGGCCCCCACTCGGCGCAGACGCACGCAAGGCAGCGCAAGCGCATGGCCACGCGGCCCAGCAGGGGGCAGGCGCAGCAGGGCCCCACACAGCGCAGCTAGCGCGTGCAGCAGCGCATACACCGCGGGCTCGGCGTCATGGTCCACGGCGGCGCCGAGCCCCTGCCACATCAGATGCCACGTCGACTGGTTCCGCGTTGGCTCGGCGCCATGGTACATGGCGTCGAGACGTGTAACCTCAGCGCCATGGACTATGGCGTCGAGCCTATGGTCCATTTTTTAAAATCTTTATATTAGGGACGTACTTGTGAACTTCTTTTCTGAGAAGGACCAGAAAACAAAAAAGTCGGCTGCAACGAGGCCGACGAGCGCGACTGACTGCTGGTGGTCTGCGAACGTGGACTTCGCTGATGGAAATGGGCCGCCACTACGGCCACTAGGAAAATAGGAAGGAATAGCAGTTGGCCCATGAAAATTTTGGTGGGTTTGTAACGGGGATTCCTTCAGGAAAAAGTCCTATTTACCTCTCTAAACGGGAGCCAAGTTTGCGTTTCCACACTGGATAGACTTTGTGGACTCTACACGTGAAGTCCCTTCATATGAAACGTGTCCTGTTTTATCCTACGTGACGCCACATCAACTTTAAGAGATGTAAATTGGACTTTACATGATAGTTGAAGGGTCAAATAAACTTTATAAAATATATTATTTTTAAAAATGTATAGAATTAAAAATCATCATACTTATTTTAATCTTAAAAGATTCATAAAAAATTTGTTTTAATCAAAATCATGAGACCAGATCATATTTTTCTAAAATCATCCTCTCACTTGCAGTATCTAATTTTTAAATATTTAGATCAGTATCAAAATAAACCTTTCAAAAGTAACTTTTTCCTTAGAAAAGGTATATAACTAAAATCCCAATTTTTTATTTAAACTTATTTTTCTAAAAACATGCACTACCTTCAGCTCCTAATTTGTAATTATTTTAATCATTATGGTCTCCTTTTGGTGTTTATTTGCTAGTAGGTACCTTTGTTATCTTGAATAATTTTATGAACTTTTGTTAGGGAAGCGCACGACCCACCGCCATCGCCGTCGCAAGCCCTCGCCGCTGTCACCACCTCCGGCTCCGGCAGCCTGAACTGCCCACCAGGGTCCCTCACCGCCCGGTCGGCGAAGACCATCTCCCCAATATTCTGAAAATTTGAAAGGGAATTCCTCCATAGCAAGAAAAAAGGAAAAGTGGAAAGGGATCTGTTGGAGTTGCTCTAGTCGCCTCCTTTTTGACAGAGTGTGATTTAGCATCCACCTCTTTGCCCATCCTGATGCTCATGTTAAGTAATATATTTTTTGGGCATCTAATTTTCGCTAGATGCCCCCTACACTCCGCCCTCGGGGTCACCAGACCATGCGGTATGATGAGTGATACACCTCATATCTGCAACAAGCCAACCTACTTGCTTTCTCCGGTGTCTGCCAGCGTGGGAT
Organism: Echinochloa crus-galli; assembly: GCA_900205405.1. Taxonomy (NCBI): domain Eukaryota; kingdom Viridiplantae; phylum Streptophyta; class Magnoliopsida; order Poales; family Poaceae; genus Echinochloa; species Echinochloa crus-galli. Next base: position 317,578 of record OAMR01000210.1, on the reverse strand, counting down.
GCCCATGTTCAATGCAGTGGTGCTCACTGCACTTGTGGACATATGGCGGCCAGAGACACATACCTTCCACCTGCCACGTTGGGAGATGACAATTACTCTTCAAGATGAGCACAACGAGAGAAGGAGACGACCAGAAAGAAATCCCAAGAAGAATCAGAAGAAGAGACTGAAGATGAAGGGCTGAACCTAGAGCGAACCACGGCCTGGAAATCAACCCGGAAAGAGCCACCATGAAGGAGATGAGAGGGCGCCATGGCCATCACCACGCCGGATCACCGTGGAGGTCGCCTGGAGGAGGGTCACCGGGAGGAGGGTCGCCAGGAGGAAAGCCATGGTTTCCTAAATTCAGCACGTTTGGTTCCGTCGGGCGTGCCCATGGACAATAGTTGGATGATAATTTAATATAATATAAAACCATGCATGCAATTTCAACAAGACATGGCTGAATTCACATAATCCGAAAAGGGTTGCTTCCTTTACATAGTAAATCTCAAAGTAATTATGTTCCATAGTTACAAATAATCCACATTATACAACAAATACAAGGCTTCATGCCTTCTGATCAATTACCAAATCTGCTTATCCACCATCACTAAATCACGATTACATGCCAACCTATCTTACAACCTACTCATCCTTCTCAAGTACATTGGATAAATTGGCCACAAGTGTGGAAGGACCTTGATGTCACCTAGAGGGGGTGAATAGGTGAATCTGCAATTTAACAAACTTTTTCACACAATCAGTATTGAAACCGGTCAGACCGGTTTCTGGCAGAAACACACAACAATACAATTGACCCCCTCTACGAGTTCTAGCACAAACCAAACTTGATAAGTAGCTCTTGTAGATGATATCTAGCAGGTTCACTTAGTCCCTGCACACAATTAGAACACAACCAAGTAGATCGAAGCGGAAGCAAATGTAAATGCTAGAATTGAACTTGTGAGGCAAACCAAATGAGAGACGCGATGATTTGTTTCCCGAAGTTCGGATCCACCGCTGCCACTAAGGCTGTCACAAAGACACGATGAACCCTACGTCTCCGTTGAGGGCCTACGAAAGGCGGGCTTATCCACTCCAAGCCACTTTCCTTGGTTCCACTAACTTGTGACCCTTTTCCACGAAGGAGGCCGGCTCACCACAAACACGGTAGCTCACCGGCGACGCCTAGCCGTCAGGAGGCTTCACCTCCAAGAGTAACAAATGCTTCAATGGTTGCTAGACTTCACCGGAAGTGCTCAAGCTATGGATTCACACTTTGTAGCTACAACTAGCTCACTCAATCTTTCTAAGGCTCACACAAAATACATCCCTCAACCGAAATCCAAAGATATGATCACATACAATCAACTCTCACAAAGAGAGGCTTGGGGAGAGCTTGCTGGTGCTTGAGCCAAGAAATTTGGCACCTCTAGAGCTGGTTCATTCCGATCTCTGTGAGATGAACGGCGTTTTGACAAAAGGCGGAAAACGATACTATATGACTTTTATAGATGATTGTACTTGTCGGACCTTCGGACCGGCAATCCACCTGGGGGTACCCGAGTGGTTGATTTGTAGGAGGGGCGATCGATGAACTAGTGACTTGATGGTACACAGGAGGCACTGATTTAGACAGGTTTGGGCTACCTGGAGGTATAATACCCTACGTCCTGTGTCGGTGGCGTCGTTTGTATTGTTGGGTACTCGACCGAGCTTCAGGGAGCTTGGGCGAGCGTATGGTTTACAGGATGAGATGCGTTGTCTCGCGTTGTCCGGCGTTGTCTGGCGTTGTCTGGCGTTGTCTAGCGTTGTCTGGCGTTGTCTATGAGGGTGCCCTAGGCCGCTTTATATAGGGTAGCGAGCTAGGGTTTACAAGTCGGTTTCCATCTAAACCTACTTGATTCCAACCAGGACTCTAGCCCAGGCCGGTTACAACTGGAATATCCCGGGATATCCGGATGAGCCGCCCGCCGGGTCTTCATCAACTTGTCCGTCAAGTCAGGGAGCCCGTATGGGCCCGGCGCCCAGCCCTCGAGCTTGCGAGGGACTTGGCTTGGTTCTCTTGGAACGCGCCGAGTCGTAGTCCGGCGCCCAGCCCTCGAGCTTGCGAGGGACTTGGCTTGGTTCTCTTGGAACGCGCCGAGTCGTAGTCCGGCGCCCAGCCCTCGAGCTTGCGAGGGACTTGGCTTGGTTCTCTTGGAACGCGCCGAGTCGTAGTCCGGCGCCCAGCCCTCGAGCTTGCGAGGGACTTGGCTTGGTTCTCTTGGAACGCGCCGAGTCGTAGTCCGGCGCCCAGCCCTCGAGCTTGCGAGGGACTTGGCTTGGTTCTCTTGGAACGCGCCGAGTCGTAGTCCGGCGCCCAGCCCTCGAGCTTGCGAGGGACTTGGCTTGGTTCTCTTGGAACGCGCCGAGTCGTAGTCCGGCGCCCAGCCCTCGAGCTTGCGAGGGACTTGGCTTGGTTCTCTTGGAACGCGCCGAGTCGTAGTCCGGCGCCCAGCCCTCGAGCTTGCGAGGGACTTGGCTTGGTTCTCTTGGAACGCGCCGAGTCGTAGTCCGGCGCCCAGCCCTCGAGCTTGCGAGGGACTTGGCTTGGTTCTCTTGGAACGCGCCGAGTCGTAGTCCGGCGCCCAGCCCTCGAGCTTGCGAGGGACTTGGCTTGGTTCTCTTGGAACGCGCCGAGTCGTAGTCCGGCGCCCAGCCCTCGAGCTTGCGAGGGACTTGGCTTGGTTCTCTTGGAACGCGCCGAGTCGTAGTCCGGCGCCCAGCCCTCGAGCTTGCGAGGGACTTGGCTTGGTTCTCTTGGAACGCGCCGAGTCGTAGTCCGGCGCCCAGCCCTCGAGCTTGCGAGGGACTTGGCTTGGTTCTCTTGGAACGCGCCGAGTCGTAGTCCGGCGCCCAGCCCTCGAGCTTGCGAGGGACTTGGCTTGGTTCTCTTGGAACGCGCCGAGTCGTAGTCCGGCGCCCAGCCCTCGAGCTTGCGAGGGACTTGGCTTGGTTCTCTTGGAACGCGCCGAGTCGTAGTCCGGCGCCCAGCCCTCGAGCTTGCGAGGGACTTGGCTTGGTTCTCTTGGAACGCGCCGAGTCGTAGTCCGGCGCCCAGCCCTCGAGCTTGCGAGGGACTTGGCTTGGTTCTCTTGGAACGCGCCGAGTCGTAGTCCGGCGCCCAGCCCTCGAGCTTGCGAGGGACTTGGCTTGGTTCTCTTGGAACGCGCCGAGTCGTAGTCCGGCGCCCAGCCCTCGAGCTTGCGAGGGACTTGGCTTGGTTCTCTTGGAACGCGCCGAGTCGTAGTCCGGCGCCCAGCCCTCGAGCTTGCGAGGGACTTGGCTTGGTTCTCTTGGAACGCGCCGAGTCGTAGTCCGGCGCCCAGCCCTCGAGCTTGCGAGGGACTTGGCTTGGTTCTCTTGGAACGCGCCGAGTCGTAGTCCGGCGCCCAGCCCTCGAGCTTGCGAGGGACTTGGCTTGGTTCTCTTGGAACGCGCCGAGTCGTAGTCCGGCGCCCAGCCCTCGAGCTTGCGAGGGACTTGGCTTGGTTCTCTTGGAACGCGCCGAGTCGTAGTCCGGCGCCCAGCCCTCGAGCTTGCGAGGGACTTGGCTTGGTTCTCTTGGAACGCGCCGAGTCGTAGTCCGGCGCCCAGCCCTCGAGCTTGCGAGGGACTTGGCTTGGTTCTCTTGGAACGCGCCGAGTCGTAGTCCGGCGCCCAGCCCTCGAGCTTGCGAGGGACTTGGCTTGGTTCTCTTGGAACGCGCCGAGTCGTAGTCCGGCGCCCAGCCCTCGAGCTTGCGAGGGACTTGGCTTGGTTCTCTTGGAACGCGCCGAGTCGTAGTCCGGCGCCCAGCCCTCGAGCTTGCGAGGGACTTGGCTTGGTTCTCTTGGAACGCGCCGAGTCGTAGTCCGGCGCCCAGCCCTCGAGCTTGCGAGGGACTTGGCTTGGTTCTCTTGGAACGCGCCGAGTCGTAGTCCGGCGCCCAGCCCTCGAGCTTGCGAGGGACTTGGCTTGGTTCTCTTGGAACGCGCCGAGTCGTAGTCCGGCGCCCAGCCCTCGAGCTTGCGAGGGACTTGGCTTGGTTCTCTTGGAACGCGCCGAGTCGTAGTCCGGCGCCCAGCCCTCGAGCTTGCGAGGGACTTGGCTTGGTTCTCTTGGAACGCGCCGAGTCGTAGTCCGGCGCCCAGCCCTCGAGCTTGCGAGGGACTTGGCTTGGTTCTCTTGGAACGCGCCGAGTCGTAGTCCGGCGCCCAGCCCTCGAGCTTGCGAGGGACTTGGCTTGGTTCTCTTGGAACGCGCCGAGTCGTAGTCCGGCGCCCAGCCCTCGAGCTTGCGAGGGACTTGGCTTGGTTCTCTTGGAACGCGCCGAGTCGTAGTCCGGCGCCCAGCCCTCGAGCTTGCGAGGGACTTGGCTTGGTTCTCTTGGAACGCGCCGAGTCGTAGTCCGGCGCCCAGCCCTCGAGCTTGCGAGGGACTTGGCTTGGTTCTCTTGGAACGCGCCGAGTCGTAGTCCGGCGCCCAGCCCTCGAGCTTGCGAGGGACTTGGCTTGGTTCTCTTGGAACGCGCCGAGTCGTAGTCCGGCGCCCAGCCCTCGAGCTTGCGAGGGACTTGGCTTGGTTCTCTTGGAACGCGCCGAGTCGTAGTCCGGCGCCCAGCCCTCGAGCTTGCGAGGGACTTGGCTTGGTTCTCTTGGAACGCGCCGAGTCGTAGTCCGGCGCCCAGCCCTCGAGCTTGCGAGGGACTTGGCTTGGTTCTCTTGGAACGCGCCGAGTCGTAGTCCGGCGCCCAGCCCTCGAGCTTGCGAGGGACTTGGCTTGGTTCTCTTGGAACGCGCCGAGTCGTAGTCCGGCGCCCAGCCCTCGAGCTTGCGAGGGACTTGGCTTGGTTCTCTTGGAACGCGCCGAGTCGTAGTCCGGCGCCCAGCCCTCGAGCTTGCGAGGGACTTGGCTTGGTTCTCTTGGAACGCGCCGAGTCGTAGTCCGGCGCCCAGCCCTCGAGCTTGCGAGGGACTTGGCTTGGTTCTCTTGGAACGCGCCGAGTCGTAGTCCGGCGCCCAGCCCTCGAGCTTGCCAGGGACTTGGCTTGGTCCACTTGGAACGCGCCGAGTCGTAGTCCGGCACCCAGCCCCCGAGCATGCGAGGGACTTGGCTTGGTCCTCTTGGAACGTGCCGAGTCGTGGTCCGGCGCCCAGCCCCCGAGCATGCGAGGGACTTGGCTTGGTCCTCTTGGAACGCGCCGAGTCGTTTGAAATGGAAGCTTATCAACTCCGTCAATTTCGGATCCGGCGGGTACCGTATCGCCAATCCCGCGGGTTCCGTCCGTTAGTTTTGGAGCCGTTAGGTTAAGGCGACGCCTTGCTATAAATGCGCGACCAAGGACGCCGTCGTCGTCATCCCCCGTTGCGCCGCACCCTTCGTCTTCCTCACCCTGCTCTCTCTCAGCCCGCGGCTTGCCAAGCGCGTTTTCCGAGGCCGTCAAGCGTTTTTGCTCCCACTTCGTCCGTTCCCTTCCTTCTTCCACCAAGCATAGCCATGGCCGCCGACGCTGGTGAGCGCGCCGCTCTGGAGGCTCTAGCGGCGGCTGGGCTGCCGCTCTGGCGGCGGCTGGGGTTCCGCCGGAGGCCGAGCAGGAGGCGGCCTGGGGGAAGACCAAGATGACCATGGAGCGGCTGGAGGATCTGTCGAACCGCGGTGTGCTCCCCGCGAAGGAGACCTTGGCGTGGAGGCTGCCGGGGAAGGAGAAGAGGTCATTCGAGAACACCGGTGAGGTGGCCGTCTTCGCGCATTTTGTGGAGCGTGGATTCAGCACGTCGTCCGGCGATTTCTTCCGTGGGCTGCTGCATTACTACGGTCTGGAGCTCTCTCATCTTAATCCCAATGGGATTTTTGACATTTCGTTCTTCATCTACTTCCGCGAGGCTTTTCTTGGAATTGCCCCCCATTTCCATCTCTGGCGGTACTTGTACCGCGTCAAGCGCATCGGGTCTGGGGGCAGGGGAGATGGTCCTACTCGGATTACCGGCGGGGCTGGCATTGCGCTGCGCATGGGTAGGCAGAAGGATTACTTCGATCTGCAGCTGCTTGACTGCCATAAGGAATGGCGCCGCGACTGGTTCTACATGGTGGACCAGCCGCCTCTGCTGCCGAGTAGGACTGGCAAGGCGCCGAAGGAGCAGGAGTCCTGGCGCGCTCTTCCGGTCGGGGGCGAGTGTAATGACATCTGTTAACACCAAAAATTGGCACCAGGAAGAGGCTGACATGTGGGCCGGAGTCGTCGAGAAGGTATCATTCGGCAAAGGAGTTTTTCCCAAGAGACATTCGGCAAAGACGTTCTGCGGTCGGGAAGGCGTCATCATTCGGCAGAGGCATTGTTCCGCAGGAAGAGTGGTAGCATTCGGGAAGACATGATGACGTGGATCAACATAAGAAAAAGGCCGGTTCGAACAAGGAAAGCAATGTGGGCACGAAGATTCGTCATTTATTTTTAGAAACAAATGTTGTAGTCGTGTCCGACTATGATGGTCTAGTGAGTATTGGATCTGAAGA
>OAMR01000210.1:282276-306629 GCA_900205405.1 Echinochloa crus-galli | reverse complement strand
AGGACTGGCGGGGTGACGAGGAATGCTTTCAGTCGGCCAATGCTTGATCGGCTTCCGGCGTCCATTCGAACTTGTCGGCTTTCCTCAAGAGCTTGAAGAAAGGGGCGCCACGTTCACCTAGCTTGCTGATGAACCGGCTTAGGGCTGCCATCATTCCTGTCAGCTTCATTACTTCTTTCTTGTTTTTGGGAGGAGGTAAGTCCTGAATCGCCTTGATCTTGGTTGGGTTAGCTTCTATTCCTCGCTGGCTTACGAGGAACCCCAGGAGCTTGCTCGAGGGTACCCCGAAGACGCACTTGGTCGGGTTCAACTTCCATCTGTAGCGGCGGAGATTATTAAATGTTTCTTGGAGGTCGGCGATCAGGGTGTCTTTATCATAGGTCTTGAGCACAACATCGTCGACGTAGGCCTCGGCGTTCCTTCCTATCTGGGTGTCCAGGCAGCCCTGGATTGCCTTCTGGTAGGTCGCTCCGGCGTTTTTGAGGCCGAAGGTCATTGTCTTGTAGCAGTATATGCCGTGAGGCGTGATAAATGCCGTCTTGTCTTGATCGGCTGGGTTCAGGGCTATCTGATGATAGCCAGAGTAGCAATCTAGGAAAGAGAGTAGGAGACAACCAGCCGTAGAATCGACGACCTGGTCGATGCGCGGAAGAGGGAAGGAGTCCTTAGGGCAATGTTTATTGAGATCGGTATAATCAATGCACATTCTCCATTCACCGGTTTTTTTCTTCACAAGTACAGGATTTGTGAGCCATTCGGGGTGCATGCACTCCCGGATGAAGCCGGCTGCTAGGAGCTTATTTAATTCTACCCTAATGGCCTCCTTGCGATCTTGTGCGAACCGTCGAAGCTTCTGTTTGACCGGCTTAGCGGTTTTCACCAAATGCAAGGAGTGCTCAGCCTTCTCCCTTGGGACCCTTGGCATGTCAGAGGGTTTCCATGCAAAAATGTCCCAGTTGTCCCGCAGGAAGGAGGTGAGCGCGCTTTCCTATTTGGGAGATAGGCCTTGGCCTATCAGCGCCGTCTTGCTGGGGTCGTCGCTGAAGAGGGAGATCGCCTTGGTCTCCGAGTCCGGCTCGAGCGCTGTCATGGTGGCATCTTGTTCTGGTATCTTGAGGTCAGCGGGTGGGTTGGTCTTTGCCTCGCTTGCAAGGAGCGCGCTGTTGCCGAGTTGTTGCGAGAGCTCAGTGAGCGTACGGCTTCTCCGTCACACTCGTACGACGTCTTGACGTCGCCCCTGATGCTGATGACCCCGTTCGGGGCCGGCATTTTCATCACCAAGTAGGTGTGATTGGGGATGGCCATGAAGCGAGCCAACATGGGCCGCCCGAAGATGGCGTGGTAGGAGCTACCAAAGTCAGCGACTTCGAAGTGGAGGTACTCGGTACGATAGTTGTCGCGCGTACCAAAGGTGACTGGTAGCGTAACCCTTCCCACCGGGTAAGCGGCCTTGCCGGGGATGACGCCGTAGAACGGGTGGTGGGAGTCTCGGAGCCTGGTGTAGTCGAACCCCATGTCATTCAGGGTTTCGGTGAAGATGATGTTGAGCGCGCCACCTCCGTCGATTAACACTTTGGTCAGAAGGACTCGGTCAACGACTGGGCTGACGATCAGTGGATACGAGCCTGGCTCGGGCAGGTGAACCCAGTGGTCTTTCCTACTGAAGGTGATCGGAGTTTCTGACCACCTGAGGTACTCAACATCCTTAGTGCCTACGAGATTTATCTCGCGGCTGTGGAGCTTTTGCTTCCTCTTGTCACGGAACGCGTTGGGGCCTCCCACGATCACGTTGACTTGGCGGTCGGCTCGCTGGAAGTTATCTTGCTGGCCATCTGCCGCAGCGGCATCCTGGGCGGAACGGCGGTCGGCGCCTCCTGGCGCTCTGTTGTCGCGGCGACGATCGTCACGGCGGTCAGGGCGGCGCTCGTTGCGGCGATCCCCGTCCCTTCTGTCACCGCGGTTGTTGTTGTAGCGCGGCTTTTTTGGTGGTGGTGGGACGCCGAGTTCCTTCTTCAGGGTCCAGCAGTCTCTGAACGAGTGCTTCGCGTCCTTGTGGAGGGGGCACGGCTCGTCTAGACGGGCGAGCTGGTCGGGTTGGAGTCGTGACTCTACGCGGCCTTCGCCTTCTGCAACCGTTGCGACGTCAGGCCTGCTGCGTCTGTTGCGTGCTGGTTCTGGTTTCTTGTGGTCGGCTATGAGGCGGTCGTGGTCCTTGTCGCGTCGATCTCTGGTTCTCACAGCTTGGGGTCGGAGCGCCCGTCGAACTTCTCGACCATGGCTGGCTTGAAGGTGTCGGGCCACGAGACCTGGCGAAGTCGTTTGGTGAAAGCCTGGAAGCCTTTGATTTCGAAGTCGTTGTCTCTAAAGTCGTCATTGCCACCGTCGTGACGGCGGCCCGGCGCCTGTGGGGAGCCGTAGCGACGATCATATCGATCGCGCTCGCTGAGCTCGCGACGGGCGCGGTGGTCGTCAACATCGGAGTACTCGGAGTATTTGGCTCGGCGTTCGGGTTGACCGTAGTCCCGGTCGTACCGCTCTCGGCGTTCTATCTCAGCAGCGTCGCGCTCGCGATGCCTTCTGTCGAGCTCGTTTCTTACGTCGCGAGCTCGTTCGCGAAGCCTGTCGTGGAGGTCACCGTCGTGACGACGAGGATGTCGGCGCCTATCGCCGTCGTGGTGGCGGTTCCGAGGGTGCCTGCCCTCAGATTCGTCGGGCTGGTGATCAGCCGTTCGTTCCTGATCGACCTCCTCTAGGATGTCATGCAAGGTTGGAGAGCTATAGCGGCGCCGTCCGCGTTCAGATCTGTTGTGCCCGGTCCTGCGGGAACTCGATCTGCTCGAGCGTGATCGGCTAGATCGTGACCTAGCCTCTCTGTCCTTATGATGCAGGTCCTGCGCGACGGCCAGCCGGGCTCGGAGCCGGGCCGCCTCTGGAGTGGCTTCCATGTGGTCCAACTCGGCGATGCACGCCGCCATGGCCGCTGACGGTGTTTGAAAGTTGGCATGAGCTCTTTCGAACTCGCGCGCTAGATTGCGCGGGTCCAGCGGATCCAATTCCTCGTGGCGCGAACCTCCATCAGCCTGCCGATCCGCATCTTCCGCCTGCCGGCGCTGGGCTCGGAGCGTGTTTGCGTCGATGCGGCGCTGTCGTGCTGACGCGGTCTCGTTGTCTTCGGTTGGTTGGTCTTCAGAGACGAGTACCTTACCAGCAAATCCATTTGTTCGGCTAAGATCAGGGGTCCCTAGTATGGTTCTGGCAACCTGGAACTCACCACAATCTGGAAGCTGGGTGGGTTCGGGCGGGTTTCCAGATTGGATTTGGGCCTCGCATTGCGGGAGCCGGTCGGAGTAGTCGGCGGCCGCGTTCTTCAGCCCATGGGGGAAAGTGTTCCCCGAGCGGTCCAGGACTCGCTCAGACATGGCAATCCATTCAGCGAGCGTGTCGTTGATGCGGTTGAGTCCGTCGATGATCTCGTTGGGGTAAGGTACTCGGCGACGTGGGAGTAGATCTGGAATCTGCTCATGGACGCTGAGTTGCTCGATCTGCTGCATGAGCTGATCGGGCACGTCGGAAGGAGTTTCCGGGGTCGTTGAGGTTGAGTCCGCCGGCGTCGAGCCGGTGTTGGTGGAGCTGGAGTCACTGGAGTCGGCGAAGAAGCTGCATCCCGCGAGGTACTTGGGGCTGCCACTCATGTTCGCCGGGAAGACGACGTCGGATCGATCTGCCATCAAGCCAACGGTGTTTTTGAATCGAAAAAGCTCAACAATCAGCCCCTACCTGGCGCGCCAACTGTCGGACCTTCGGACCGGCAATCCACCTGGGGGTACCCGAGTGGTTAATTTGTAGGACGGGCGATCGATGAACTAGTGACTTGATGGTACACAGGAGGCACTGATTTAGACAGGTTCGGGCTACCTGGAGGTATAATACCCTACGTCCTGTGTCGGTGGCGTCGTTTGTATTGCTGGGTACTCGACCGAGCTTCAGGGAGCTTGGGTGAGCGTATGGTTTACAGGATGAGATGCGTTGTCTCGCGTTGTCCGGCGTTGTCTGGCGTTGTCTGGCGTTGTCTAGCATTGTCTGGCGTTGTCTATGAGGGTGCCCTAGGCCGCTTTATATAGGGTAGTGAGCTAGGGTTTACAAGTCGGTTTCCATCTAAACCTACTTGATTCCGACCAGGACTCTAGCCCAGGCCGGTTACAACTAGAATATCCCGGGATATCCGGATGAGCCACCCGCCGGGTCTTCATCAACTTGTCCGTCAAGTCAGGGAGCCCGTATGGGCCGCCTAGGGGGTCGGCCCATGGGCCTGTCAGAGGTGGGCCCTGGACGCCGTGATCTAGTCTGATGGTGGGTCCAGGGGTACCCATATCCCACAAGCCCCCGAGCAACGTGCAGGCGCGTGCCGAACTGCTTGACGAAGTGCCGAGGCCAATGAGGTCGGCCGAAGGTGCTTCTTCATGTAGTCGGCACAAGGGTGGGAGGTGCTCAAAAAGAGAGAACACCCAACACGACGCCGAGTCCTTCGAGGTAGTCGGTCGGTCCTCATGAGGGCCGAGTACAGGGCGACGATTAGGAGCACTGTATACAGTAGCCCCCGAGCGTTGGGTTGGTTAGTATAAGCAAGCCAAAAAATTATCTAGACAACATGTTGCCCAGGAATTGGTGAAGGCATGCTACCATCAAGAGAGCTTTCCGAGTTGTGGGGGTTACTCAGTCGAATTGGCTGAGTTCTGGATGGGTGAGAGCATGCTGCCACCAAGGACGGGGCCAAATTTATTAACACCCGTGACTCAACAGTATGCTGATAAGGATGGACCGAGCCGGCCCGGTCAAAAGCTGTCGTTACTGGCAATACGGGAATCCCGCTGACGAGCATGCTCAGTCAAGGGCATTGATGGCCACCTGCCCGGGGAAAAGGCGAAACGCATGCGTATCCGTAGCCGGGCGTTAGTGGTTCACGGGCCACCAGAGCTATGACCCCCGGTCGCCTATAAATAGACGCGCCAGTGCTTGTTCACCGTCACATCGCCAATCCCGCGGATTCCGTCCGTTAGTTTCGGAGCCGTTAGGTTAAGGTGACGCCTTGCTTAGGGGTGCTGATGCCGACTCTAGCCCAGGCCGGTTACAACTGGAATATCCCGGGATATCCGGATGAGCCGCCCGCCGGGTCTTCATCAACTTGTCCGTCAAGTCAGGGAGCCCGTATGGGCCGCCTAGGGGTCGGCCCATGGGCCTGTCAGAGGTGGGCCCTGGACGCTGTGATCTAGTCTGATGGTGGGCCCAGGGGTACCCATATCCCACAGTACTAGATTCTGCTATGTGTATTATTTCAAAAGATGAAGCATTAAATTATTTCAAGGCCTATAAAGCTGAAGCAGAAAACCAACTTGAGAGGAAAATTAAACGGATAAGGTCTGATAGAGGTGGAGAATATTTCTCCAATACTTTTGATGAGTTCTGCGTTCATCGACACTCGCGCACCGTAGCTTCACCTAGTTATGACTTGATCGTGTACTAGCATCCACAAACCTAACGCTCACTATGTAGTTGTTGCTTTGACCTTCGACATCTCGTTGATCCCCAAGTTATTAGTCCATGCCATGTTTTGTGATAAAAACTGGCGAGCAGCAATGATATTTCTCCAATACTTTTGATGAGTTCTGTGTTGAACATGGGATTATTCATGAGAGGACACCACCATACTCAACAGAACCCAATGGGATTGCCGAGAGAAAAAACCGCACTCTAACAGAGTTGGTGAAAAACCGCACTCTTTATTTATGTATTGTTCTTCATGTCTTTCATGTTCGTTTCCTGTTTAAATGGATGGCTAGAAGTGATTCTGTTCATCATGATCAATTATATATATGTCATCACTTTTAAGCCGTCATATTTCTGGATTAAAATAATGTGGAAATTGCTTAATTTTCTAACAATAGAGAGTCTTGGAGATGCTCTTATAATCTCTAGACACATGTGTTGTAAGAAAAATGCTTGTTATGAAGTCTTTTCTTATTTCTTTTATACCGTTATTGAAGTCATGTTAAATTGTTTAAGCTAGATGGTTTATGTTTGCTTCGGCATGCTTTGTTTCTGTTTTATTTCTTGTTGTTTGTGTAGTGTGGTAACCCTCTAGAATGTGGCGGCTCGTTTTGGGGTGTTACAACATCATCATCTCGTGTCATGTCTACTTCAATGAAATGTAATTTCAATTTCAATTTGTGTCGCCCTCACCATCACCAACTACTCCTATGATATCAATGCCCCGTCTCTCTCTGGAGGATGTGATAATGTCTTCTACAACACCACAATGTCTGGCCCTTCCTCAGTTCCTCGTCGCCAACATGTTTGGGAACATCATGTACCTAACTCTGCTTTAGCCAACGCACTTCAGTCGACACCACCACATTGCAAACTTGTGCTACCAGTTCTCGCCCATCACCGAATGCGGTTCATGCTGGCACCCTATCTCCAACAGCTGCCCGTCGACACGACATCATGTATGTTCAGCAACATTTCTCCTCCAGCTTCATCGACACTCGCGCACCGTAGCTTCACCTAGTTATGACTTGATCGTGTACTAGCATCCACAAACCTAACGCTCACTATGTAGTTGTTGCTTTGACCTTCGACATCTCGTTGATCCCCAAGTTATTAGTCCATGCCATGTTTTGTGATAAAAACTGGCGAGCAGCAATGCAAGCTGAATACGACACACTCATGGCGAACAAAACATGGACTCTTGTAATTCCCACTACTGGCGGTCACGTGGTAATAGACAAGTGGGTTTGGTGCCACAAGTTCAAAGAAGATGACAATCTTGATCAGTACAAAGCATGTTGGGTCGTGCGTGCATGGCTTCACTTAGTCCACTTGTATCGTTTAAGGCAAAACCTACTAGCCTGTCATGAAATTATCCACAATCCACATGGTGCTCACCCTTGCAGGATCACATGGGTACAAGGGATCAACCCATTTGTGATGAACTATTGTGATGAATTCTTTTTTACTCACTGAAACATGTATCTATAGTGACAAGTAAGGTTTTCATCACAATTTTCTAAATAGTCTGTGACAAGTCATTTTTTATCACAATTTTATATGTAATCTGTGACAAACGTAGGAATTGTCACAGATGAAGTTTTTAGTGACCATTCAAACGTGATGAATCACCTTCTTGTCACTACTTTACTGATAAGCAGCGAGAAACATCATGTGACATGATGTTATATTAGTGACAATAGAATGGTGATGATTTAGTAAATTTGTCACTGTCTTATTTATATCCTGCCAAAAAAATATCATATCGTCATACTAACTAGTTGTTGTGATGATTTAATTTTGCAAAAATGATTGTGACCATTCTACTGTGATAAATGTTATATTGCACTATATACTATCGTAAATATTTATGGATGAGAAATTATACACGCTTTTATAGTAGTGACAACCGATGTGTGTTGGCGGTTGCTTATGTAGCATGCCAATAGAAATCAAAGATTCATTATTTCTTAATATAAAGTTAGATTAAGACAAACTTTATATCAAAGTTATAGAGCTCGATGAGATATAATACTTTGTAATTCACAACTTTTCATTATAGAGTGATTACTAGGCCAAATATTCGTTACAATTTCTAAAACTAATTTTAAAATTGAAAATGTGAATTTTGGTTATTTTTTCAAATGACCTTGAATGAAAATTAAATCTATATCAAAATTAAATCTATATCCAAATTGTAACTAACCGAAGGTATAGCAGGTTGTAGCACTAAAAAAATAATATTTCCATCTAAGAGTTGCCAAAGCAGATATTTCCCAGTTTTTTTTAGGGCAGATATTTTCTAGGTTTGTACGCAGCTATATAACCATCTAAGGGCCCTGCCGTCCACTGTCTAATCTCCAGTTTTCCTTAACCTAGCCGCCTAACCATTTCCATCCACCGCACAGCGCAGAGGTATCATGTACGATCCAATCAAAACCTCGTCATCCGATTTTCAGTTGATCGATGCCATCATCGACGAATTCTACACCGGTGCTGCTGCCGATTGATTGGCCTAACACCACCGGCGCTAGAGGCTGCAGACCGCTTGATTGGCATAACACCACCGGCTCTAGAAGCTGCGTAATCTTCTCCAGTCTGTACGTGTTTATCTTTTTGTTTCCTGTGTTCTTTATTTGATACGTGTCCTTCTTAATGTTTTTCTGTGGTCCACTAATAATCTCCCATTCTAATAGTTTCGAACTTCATTTCCAATCTATTTGGTGGTAGGCTGATGGTATAGTAGGCACTGATTTGTTAATTTTTCTATTTCTACTCATTTCCTGTTGAACTGTAGGAGATGTTTCAGCAGACGCGATCACGCGATTGGATCATGGCCCTGTGACACGTTGACATGAGATCGATCGAGGAGGCATGTGCAGGCGTCCAAGTGCATCGCCGGATCCGTCGACTTCAGAATTGGTTTACTACGGCAACAACCTAGACTAATTATTAGGCTGATTAGTCTCGGATTTATCTCCATGTTTGTTGCCTGTTTGTACTGTTATTTTTTTCGTGGCTCGCGCCATGTACATGTACCAGTCCTGGTTAATAGAAAATCATTGTATGGTTATCCTATTCTGCTGCGCTTTCAAGATATATGATTCCCCAAGTCGGGCGGATCAACCTAGTCAAATGATCAGATCGACATCATCGCCACTAATAAAATACTGTCACTAAAAAAAACCCTTGGTTGCATGGCCATGTTTGTCACAAGTAGACATGCATTTTGTCATGATAATTCCATCACAGATAATACACAGAATAGCGATGCCTAGCCTGCCACTAATTATCACTAGTTCGTGAGGAATGATGTTATCACTATAAGCCTATAAACTGATGAACACCACGTCACAAATCTAAAGCATAGTTGTGATAATATCAATTCCTCACTAAAGATTGTGGCTAATAGTGATGAATTATTGTCACTAAAGTAATGAATATTTGTGCCGATAAAAAGTTCATCACTATGTTTTTTGTGACACCAATATTAGTGATGACATTGTGACGACTACACATTCGTCACAACGAGGTAATAGTGATGAAAAATAGATTTTAAGTGACAAATTTCGTCATCACAAAAGGGCTCTCAGTACTCGTGGTTTGCATCGTTCGTCAGCGAGCTCAGCTTCACTCCAACATGATCCAATGGATCTCTATTTGTCCTTCGATGTGACGACTCGGGGTATCTTCTTCTCTATGTTGATGACATCCTGCTCACTTCCTTGACACAACACAAGGCCCTGATTTTTCATGTCCTTGACGACATGAGCCACGAATACACCCTCAAGGACATGGGTCTGTTGCACTACTTCCTCGGCATCCAGGTGCATCACTCCGATCATGGATTCTTTCTTCACCAACACTAGTACACTCTTGTCCTTCTTGAGCGGACTGACATGTCCGACTACCACCCTATTCGGCTCCATTTGATATAAACAACAATCTCTTGGCCAGGTAATGAAAAGTTTCAAATATATTTTTCTAATATAGGACATCATGTAAGTCTTATCGCCAAATTTAATCTTAAAATTCAACCTATATAGGGAGAAATATACAAGACAAATCTTATTAGAGTAGATTGAACCAACTAAAATAGTTTGGAAGTAAAATGAGCGTAACTTTTGTTTAGGGGGTTATGTGCGCAGAGTGGATTGGTGAAGATAGCACAGTGGACTTTTTACTATTGGTCAAACTAGTACAGTGGAAATCGTCAATGACCTAAATTGATTATTTGGTGGGCAGAAAACTCTAAACCGAAGCTCGAACCCGAAAAAACCGAAGCTAGATCGGGTTTGAAGTCTCATAACCCAAATTAAATTAGCATAATTCGGGTTTGAGTCCATGGTACCTAATAATCCGATCTATCCGAAATACATTAGAAATCCAAGATATTGTGGATGGAGGAAGCAAAGATTTTCAAAACCTAAATATTTTAAAACTCAAAAAGTCCGATCTGAACTTTTTTGGTAACCCAAACAATCAGCCCTATTTCTGTGGATGGAGGAAGCAAAGATTCAATCTCTCTTTCATAATATCACGCCCTATTTCTGCGGCCGCTTTAATTTTCTTTTTGGGTAGGAGTATCTGGCGACCGGCGTTAGACGAATCGATATTAACCGCAACTTTATCGTGAGATATTAGCAGTAGTTGGTGAATAAGGTGGTGTTTGGATCTCCAATGATAAAATAAAAGTTCTAAAATTAAGGTCCAAAAGTTTAGCACAACAGTTTAATTTCTAGTGCTAAAAGGGACTAAAGAACCATTCTATCCCTCAGGTGGGGAGAGAGAGTGACCAGGGACACAAGGCAGGGGAGTAATGAGGGGTAGGGAGGGGAAAGAGGGCCACTTCAGAGCCCTTTAGAACTAAGCTTTATACGTTTTAGTCCCTCTCAGTCCTAGGTGTTTAGATCTTTAGTCCTTTTTAGTCCTAATTTTAGTACTTTTGAGTTTTAGAAGCACCCCCTAAATTAGGAACAAACTGTACGGATTTGGAAGATTTTAGGAGGTAGTTGGTTACATTCTTGAGATGGAAAATCGTTAAGTTTATTAAAGTGTATTATATTCTAATTTGAATCGAATGTCAACAGGATCATAGAATCCTTACTAATTTTTTTTCAACGAATCCTGACTATTAGAACCATAAAAAATTACGGGCTCTAGCATCGTAAGATCAATCCAGTCAATTGTAGTGGTAAAGTCCGTCATACGACAGACAGGACACTCTGATGCCCCATTCTCACGACGTAGATAGGTGGCTCCATGTACTGAAATGCGGCGTCGTGCATGGCCTGGAACTGCGCCACTGTCTAATTTTAGTTGCCGGGGAGCTGCAGGAAGCCCTTGGAGTTGAGGTTGTTAGATCAACTTAAAAGACGTGTATTGAGTCCCTGAAAAATGTACCTGATGTAATCAAGGGACAGCTGGCTGCTTGCTTTCAAGAATCCAGGATGGCAAAACAATGCCTGGATGCAAGCAAATTTACAGGCAGGCAATACATATGCTACACAAGATTGTACATTCTACCGCCGTAGTTCCACTGTTGGTCTGTCCCAACCAGCCAAAAACTCTCCTTAGCTGTTGTTTGAGAAATAGTGAAACAGAACTGCAGCTACTGCGACAAGTACAACCTTGAATAGCAGCTTTTTTGATCCAGTCGATTCAGATGAAGACCCGGACTCCGACTCCGTTGGATCGACCTTCTGCCCCTTTAGCTTAGCTAGCAACCGACGAATGAGCCCATGCCTTGTAGCTGTTACAGAATTGAGACTGGTAAGAAGCAGGCCACTGTTTTGCAGGGGTAAAACTATCGACAACATTTGTGAAGAACAAATTCAGAAGCTACTACTACCTCCGTCTTCTATTAATATGACGTTTCTTAGATCATTTTTGAGCTAACCAACGTCATATATTAAAGGATGAAGGTAGTACATCAGAATAAAGATGAAGTGAACATCAATACAAAATATGTGCTTTGCAGAAAAGTATGACAAATGTCACACTGAAGGGGGGTTCAGTTAACAAATGTGCCACTACTAACTTGGTCACCGAGGATGCATAGGACAGTCTGAGTCTATGTTTGGCAGGCCTATAATAAACTTAGTGAACTCTAAACCCAAAATATTTGTGGTTCGTTTCACGAGAAATGAAGCAGCGAAACACTTTTCTAAAAGGATCCCGCTCCTAACAACCAAAGCTAAAAATATATAGAACTATAACCAAACACTATCTTAACTTCGCATAAGCAGTTTCTAGTATCATACTGTTATAAAGTTCAAACAGGAAAATAATACTAAAAACAGCACATTTATAAAAGAGTGCATAGTTCCCAACATGTTTTGAACAATACTCTCTTTAAACCAGTTATTGTCTACTTTTAGCAGCTACATCTAATTTCCTAGAACAATTCATCAACAGATTTTCTATAAAGGATGTTTTGCTACAAGCCACCACTTCTTCAGTAAAACCACTGTAGCATAAATATTGAACAGCTAAATCTAGAGCAACAAAACAGGCACATTGTGTTAAAAGTAATCTGGTTAGGGTGTAAACTTCTTTCAAAGGTAGGGTTAAAATTTGTAAGTATAACTAGAACAAACAACTGCTAACTATTATGTTCAATTCAACATCCAAAGGTTCCATATTTGACATCAAATTTTGAACAACTCTTTTTCTCTCAAAGAGAAGGCATGGATGACAGCAGGAGGAAAATAAAGTTTCTTCATTAATTATAGTTGTTACACAAGTATGGTTCATTTCAGGTACACAGTACAAGCTGTGTGGTACGATACAGAACAATCTATGGGTTCATTTTAGAATAAAAGAAAACGAAGAAATAACATCAACCATTCCCTGATGCCTAAATTTAGTTGTTAGCCTACGTTAATATCATTCTGGAGTACTAAATTTACATTTCAGGTAAAGGGTAAGAATACCATCAGGCAAATTATTGTCCGAAGACTGAACTCATTATTCTGTAACATAAAAGCATCAGAAAACAGAAACCAAATAACATAAATATTTATGCTTACCTGTCTTCTCCAACTCCCTCTCTTCCTCGCCGATCCTTCGTCTCAACGCATTCAATAATGAGCCAAAATAAAGAGCTAAAACAGTGCAGGTGAAGGTGATAACATTGTATGGCATGCTAAAATCAGGAGTTGTCAGGGGAACAAGAAGCACTTCTGTATATGACTTCACAACACTATCCTCCTGCAGAATACAAAGATATTGCAATGATAATGAAGAAAAAATATTTATATTCACATATGATAAGGAAATAAGCTATCACTAGGCCACTGATCAGTTCATGACATCTCTGAAGGAAATACCTGGAAATTTTCTAGTAAAGGAGATCCATGTAACGGATCAGTTTCAGGGTAATGTCTAGCAGAGTTGAACTCAGGGAAGCTAACCAAAGCTGATGGAATGTCAAATCCTTGATTAGCATCAGGAGGATATTCATCGATATGCAGGAACCCCTGAAATTTCATAAAGGAAATGTTTAGTACTGAACATCCTCTAATTAAGTCTGCTCAAGGGACAAATAACAAATGGAGACTCAGGCAGAAGCATCAAGTGAGAAACATGTGGATTTCCAATCCAATGAGGTACATTAAGTAACTTAAGCAGCAGAACTCACCTTGTCAAAATCCAATGTCAGAGTAGCCGACTGCATACTGCAAGGGAGTCTTAATAGCATCTCCAGAGTACCAGGCAAAAGCTTGTCTTCTGAAGGAGTGACATGAATCTTGTCGACTACTTCTGATATAGTCTTCCTGTTCCCATCTATAAAAATTTCTAGGCTGTGATAATAGACCTTAACATACCATGGAACAATCTGGAAAATAACTGCCTTTATTGAACAATCACTTTGGCTACCAAATATCTTCTTACGAAGATTATTAGTGGACGAAAAGGACAGAGCAATTGACCCTCTTTCATTTCCACTACCCATAAGAAATCTGCTTGCATGAAAAGGTGAGGGGGTGCAAGACCATAACAGGGGAAGCTTCCAACTTAAGCCGACATCAAAAGGCTTCTCCTCACTGTATTTACTAACATCATATTCATATATAGAGGAAGATTGATCTTCCAAGTTATTTAGGTCTTTGATCAAACTGTCCGGGGCATTGGACAATTCAAAGAATTCATTATTCCAAGAAAGATCACTTCCAGATTTGTTAACTTTGTCAACAATGCCTTTATCAAACTCTATGAATATTCTGCTAGATTTAGAAACAAGGCATTTCCCTGACAACTTTCTGTTGAAAAGATGCCTCATGGACCAGCTGGGCTGAAGTTGTCCGTGATTAGAATGTTTCTGTTTACCACTAATAGTATTTGGTTGCAGCACAACGGTCAGTGTTTGATCAAGAACAATACCAAGTGACTCGGATGATCTTAGCTTCAGTTTTTGGGAATGATAATATCCTTTGTAAATTGAAGGCCTGTATAACAAAGAAGCTATCCCAGCTTTGTCACGACATGGAAGAAGTTTCAGCCAAGGTGTCAGGTTCTCGGTGCATACTGCTTCACGAGGCAATGCACCGTATCGCAAATTTCCTTCATTCAACTTAAATCCCCAACGAGGAGCAGAAAATGCAGTGGAAGACTCTAAAAAATTGATGGATGCACAAAACAGGCCAGATAGTGTATGGGTCAGATTTTTCCATGTTGCATCAATCTCAGACAAAGGAAGATCAAAAACTGCCCACAGCTCAACACCCGGAGGCTTTGCATTACTTGTTGACATAGGATCAAATCCACCCCACTGCTCATAGTTCCATCTTCCCTGGGTAAAAGATAGCTCCAACTCACTAATATGATATTTTTTTACCTGGTTGTGACAAAGCAGAATGATGTTAATAGTGGTAGCCAATCGTTCTTGAAATGAGTAGAATGTGCTGACAGCATTTAAGAAATGGAAGGGCCATTCTGCATTCTGTTGCAACTTAAAAGCCAAAATGAGTAACAGGAAACAAAAAACCGTATAAAGAGATTTTTTAGGTTGATTAGTGACAGAGACTGAGTGCATGTCAAAGAAAGCTTGCTAATCTAAACAGATGCAGATTTCATGAACACAGATCTTCATTGTTTCATATGTGCTGCTCCTCAAGGCTCTCGTTCACACTAAAGGTAATTGAAGGTTTGCGAATTTAATGGTAATATGTAACAGCACTGGCATTCTAATACAAACAGTGTATAGGCAAATTGCCAAATTGTTAGCAAACTGAGGTTCTCTGCATACTATGTGAGTTGTATTAACACAAACATTGTTTGACAGGAAATTATGGTAGCATAGCAGTAGCCAAAAGCATGATCAAGAAGTCCAAAAGGCAGGACAATCATAATCAAATGCAATCTCAATTATCACAATAACTGGACTTTTACAGAGATTCCAGAGAAGCTCAGTTCAAATTTGCATAAAATAGATAGGCACTTGGATTACAACATTCAACTAATGCCTCAACAACTTGATGCACATGAGTGCAAAGTAAAGATCCCCATATTATGCAACTATGTAGAATGTGTCAAAATCAATCTTTGAGATGTGTATAAGAGACAGGTCGTAGGCAGGGTCCCGACCGAGTACTTTCACGCATGTTTAGATTTTGGATATAGTGAGTCGGACTTGCCGTGGCGCCTTGCGGTCGGGGAGCGGCCGCAGGAGCAGCTCCTCCGTGAACTCCTCTTCCTCAGGCGCCGCCGCCGATGCCGCTGCGGCGGCGGCGGCGGCAAGGAGGAAGAGGATGAGCAGGGACAGGACGAAGGCCGACCCGGCGGGCGGACGCGGCGGCGCCATCAGCGCCGGCGAGGGAAGTGCGCCGGGGTTACCCCTTCCCTCGCACCACGCACCGGGGCGGGCGACGGCAGCCACGCCGCGCGCGGCTGGTCCAAGCGCGACCCTCGCCGGCTCGAGAAGTGGACTTGGAGTGAGGTCGCGCCGCTCCGTCGCCGGTCGTGAATCGATTTGTGCTTGGTGCATGCAGCCGATCCGCTGCGCCTCCAGCCTGCGACGAGGGAGGCCGACGAGCGCGACTGACTGCTGCTGGTCTGCGAACGTGGGCTTCGCTGATGGAAATGGGCCACCACTACGGCCACTAGGAAGGTAGGAAAGAATAGCAGTTGGCCCATGGAAATTTTAGTGGGTTTGTAATGAAGGGATTCCTTTGGGAAAAAAAATTCTATTTACCTCACGGGACAATGGATCGAGTTTGCATTTTTGCTCTAGACTTTCTGAACTCTCAAAATCGGACACATGACGTCCCTCATATGAAACAAATCTAGTTTGATTCTACGTGGCGCCACATCAACTTTAACAGAGGTAAATTGGATTTTATATAATAGTTAGAGGGTCAAATGAACCTTATAAAAAATATTATTTTTAAACAAATGTATATAACTAAAAATCCTCATACTTATTTTAATCTTCAAATATTTATAGAAAATTTGTTTTAGACCAAGAAAATCATGAAACCAGTTCATATTTTTTTTCTAAAATCATGCTCTCACTTGTGGTATCTCATTTTTAAATATTTAGATCTTTATCAAAATGAACCTTTCAAAAGTAACTTTTTCCTTAGAAAATGTATACAACTAAAAAAACCAAATTTTTATTTAAACTTATTTTTCTAAAAGCATGCACTATCTTCAGCTCCAAATTTGTAGTTATTTTAATCTTTATGGTCTCTTTTTGGCGTTTATTTGCTAGTAGATACCCTTGTTATCTTGTAGAATTTTTTGAACTTTTGTGTTATATATTGGACGCGGTTAAAATGCGATGGGTCATGCGTTAGGAAGCTTACGACCCGCCGCCGCCACCGACATAAGGCCCCGCCATTGCCACCACCTCCGGCTCCGACGCCCTCCGCCACCCACCACCACCACGGCCGACACTAACCCGTCGGCCCCGTTCGCCGCCACCTCCTCCGCCCCCGCCGCCCGCACCTCCATGGATCCGGCGGCCTCCATCGCCTCCAACTGCAGTGAACCACTAATCTCGCCAGTCGTCGTTTCCCCGTTGCCTCCTCCACCTCTTACGTCGGCACCACCCACCAGGGGTCCCTCACCACCCGGCCGGCGGCACCCTCATCGCCCGTCCCTCCGCTCGGCAACCATCGCAACCTTCGGGCCAGCCGCCGCCCTGACCACCCTTTCTACGTCCGCCGGTGACTTCCGCCCCCCAGCAACCCCGAGGCCCTAACCTCGGGGTGCTAACCTGGTCGGCGGCGACGTGTGAGGTGGGGTGCAGCGGCAGCGCACAGGTCGCCGTATAGAGTTAGCCTATAAAATTTGTGCAATTATACATCCTGAGTCTCATTTGTTTATAAAAAATTTGTTTCGTACTTCAGTCTTCTAAAATTAAAGTTAGCCTTTAAAATATGTACAATTTTAAGATTTTTTATTGTAGGTAATTTTTTATGAAAAATAATATCTTTTGATAGAGTCTATTTGACCCCTCGAACTATCATATAAAATCCAATTTACCTCAGTCAAAGCTGATGTGGCGCCACGTAGGATAAAACTAGACTTGTTTTAAGTGAGGGAGGTCATGTGTCTGATTTTGGGAGTCCAGGGAGTCTCTTTCGACGGTTTTTGAGTCCAAGGTGGAAACGTAAACTCGACCCATTGTCAAGGGAGGTAAATAGGACGGTTTCCATTCCTTTGGGATACTAGGGCCTTGGCCTTAGGCCCAAATCTGCCCCTTGGAGGTGGTGCCGCGTGGACTGGTTTTGAGCACGAAGCTTAGGGTGTGATTAGAATGGTTATTTTGTCTACACAAAGCCTAGCTAGGATTTATGCATGGCTCCAATAAAAAAAAGAGCTATGCATGGCCAACACATGCCAGGCTTAGGCAATGTATATAGCCATATGTTTGGTTGCTTTGACATAGTTAAACTTATATTGGTTAATTCTTGTTTGCTTGATATAAGAGCGGCTCCAATGGTTTGATAATTTGAATTCCCTTTCCCTATATTGCTATTGAAAGGGGATTGAGATGAGAACACCATCTCCAACACATCCCCTTTTCCAATATTTTTTCTCAATCCCGTGTATCCTTCTCCTCTCCCCCTTTTTTACTCAATCTTTCCCACTGTTTTCTCAATCCCCTTTCCTCCTTTTCCAAAAAGGAGATGAGCTGCACCTGGCTGCATCCTTGGTCGGGCGCCGTTGAGCCACCCTGGCTCCTACCGGTGAGCTTCCCCTAGCCGCACTCGCCATCTCGAGCCTGGGCACGGCCGCCTCGTTCAAGCGCCGCCGCCAAAGCCTTGTTCTGAGCATGGCCAACCGACGAGCGTGAGCTCTTGTTCTGAGCCAGGTTAATTAGTTAATGTGAGCCCTACCCATCATGTTCTTCCTCCATATAAAGCCCTACCCATCACGTTCTTCCTCCATATAAAGCCCTACCCATCAAGTTGTGAGTACCTGAGCATCAGTCCAAATGTTTCGTGCTCCCGAGATATATTAGGAATGCATCGCATCCAACAATAACAATAAGGTGGCTCCTCACCTTTCGGCCATACCTTGCAATCCCCAATGCATCTATTTGGATCATTGGGAGGACCTCGTAAGTACGCTTCCAATTCCTTGCGAGTGGAACTTCTTGTGTAGTTGATATTGTGCATGCCGCTGAATTTGCTCAGGTGTCCTGAAGCCACAACTTGATGGGTTGGGCTTTATATAGAGGAAGAACCTGATGCTCAGGTACTCACGGGCATAAGATTTGTTCGTGGCACGACCACAATAGGTAGAGAATCTATGAAACATGTATGGATTGTAGATTAGGAGCCATCATGCCAAAGGTTGTGGCAATCATATTATGAAATCTAGCGACTACGCTGTTGGCGCGGGTCATTCGTTGGGCCCAAACACCAGACCAACATTTAAGAATAAGATCTCCTTCAAATGTTATTTACCAAATATCCATTAACGGACAAGCTAAATTACTATGGACAATAGTTGGATGATAATTTAACATAAAATCGTGCATGCAATTTCAAAAAGACATGACTGAATTCACATAATCCGAAAGGATTGCTTCCTTTGCATAGTAAAACTCAAAGTAGCTATGTTCCATAGTTACAAACAGTCCACATTATACAACAAATACAAGGCTTCATGCCTTCTGATCAATTACCAAATCTGCTCATCCATCATCACTTAATCACGTTTACATGCCAGCGAATCTTACAACCTACTCATCCTTCTCAGGTACATTGGGTAAATTGGCCACAAGTGTCTTCATGGTTTCCTCTTGGACCTTTTTGGCAGCTTCATCTACACCTTCAGCATACCCAATGTCTGCTCTCCTCTTTCTGTTCTTCTGCCACCTCTCAAGTAGTGTGCTCACCAATTTTTTGTTTGGGTCTACCACGGATCGAGACCACTTGCGCATTTCACGGGCTAATTTCTATTGCGCCTCCTTACGAAACCTCACATAACTATTCAACACCTCTAGGTGGTCCAAATCGCCCTCTCCGGTCTGATCTCACGGCCAGCCTCTTTCTTTTCCAGATAAAACTCAAAGTCACATTTCTTTGTGTTCTGTTGAAACAAATGTACTACTTATTATTACCATATTTTCATATTTTGTTAACATGAACAACTACTCAATATGGATTAATCTTCCCAGATTTTCTAAATAACTCACCAAATCATCACCAACCATGTGGCCACAGTAATAACCAACACCAAGCTATGATGGAACTAGCCCATTGTTGGCTTTCACACCACAATGACAAATTGTATCGGGAGCAATATACCTCACCTTCTCCTTTCCCTTCTTTGTTAAATCATCTGACAAATAGGATTTGGGGCCATAATCATACTCAGAGAAATCATATAGTGGATAACTATCCTGCTGTAAACATAGCTAACTATTATCCTATACCGCTACAAAGATTCACGGCATACATGAATTATTTGCATACTTACCCTTGCTAAGATTGCGACACTCAAATGTGGGGGTGTACGGGGACCCAAACCATGCGATGAATCTGAGCTGGAACACCACACTTGCATAGAGATGGCTTCGCCTTACGCCTAGCACTTGCTTCTTTCTTCTCTTCGGCCATCATAGGTGGTGGGTTTGGTGGAGGAGACACCCAACACTTGAACCTCTCGTGCGGAGTAGTATCCCATTGCTTGAAATGAAGTATCCTCGGATCAACCATTTCAAGACCATCAATCCGCTACAAAAAGTTGCACATCTTGGATGCCTATAACGAAAAAAATCAATTTCGACCACAATTCTCCTATGCCACCACACATAGCTGCTACTCAACAAATTCCATTTGTACTTACACGGTAATCCCCACACATGGCATCCTTGTAAGAGACATCAGGATATAACTGGTGCTTCCACTTCTTCTCACGCCAAAGTCCATCCATGCCTCCTTTTTAGATAACCAAAATTTACAAGTTTTATACAACATCAGCCTAAACAAAGCATTATTATGACCTTAAAATGATTACAATTCTATATTAAAATTACATCTATATAGGAAGCCTACATTTCTCAAACTCCGATACAAAATTATTAGATATAAATCACATAATACCACTAAATAACTTGCGGAAGTACACTACATTAACATTCTCACGTGGATCCAATAATACAGATCTAAGAGGGGGAGGATGAGCACTTGCCTGACCGCCGCCCCAACTAGTCACAACGGGAATGAACAGATTAGGTCAAAGGGCGTTGCGGAAAATTGGTTATATTTGTGGTACACGACCAGGAACCATGGCGCGCAAAATCATGCCAACGACTTTGGCGCGGAGATACCGCGACGGCATCTCTGGCGTCGATGTAGCTCACTCGTTCGCAACATGGTCTATGGCGGGAACGTGGTTAGCAAGCTCCGCGCCAACAGTTTCGGCGCGTGTAACCTTGCCACGTCAGTTCCAGATCATATCGCAGCCACGTCGACTTCACATATCCGCGCCAGTACTCCCTTAGCACCCTTAGCACCAGCGGGTATGGCATGTCGACATTGGGTTAGATTTTAAGATAGTTTTCAACCCGGTCTAATCATGCAAATAGTTTGTAAAATAGGTTAAAATAGCAAAAAAAATATGTTTGATCCCGTGGAGTGTTATGTGTATCGCGCGTGCATTTTACTAGTAGCATATTAATCAGATTTGAAATTTCCACAAAACGGGTATTTACAAAAAAATGCCACTCTCGAGATGTAGTACATGGAAATATTGTTATTAACATTGTCATCGTGCTACTTCGCTAGTTTGGAGTATGGACCCTTTTCCTGGTCCTACATCCTAAGAGGTAGTGTATGGTTTGGATTTTGTAACGCAAATGTAAACGTAATCGGGTGATAGGGGAGGTGGCAGCCGGTATTAGCGAAACCTGAATTTATTTGGTTCATGCTCTGTAACGGGACTGCAAAGCAGATGCAAGTTGAGGGAGACAAGAAAGACCAGGGTGTCACCACGCTATCCGATTAGGCGATTACGTAGGGAGTGACAGGTGTATCGCTTTTGTATATGGTAATGCTAACTCTAGGGCGTCCGACGCCCATAGAAATATCGGACGCCCCCACGCTTCCCTATTTCTTCTGCAGCCGTCTCCATTCAACTCACTATCGTCGGTTTCCAAAAAAAAAACTCATCCCGCATCGCCTCGCTCCCGACGGCTGCTCCGCCTCGTTCCCGGTGCTGCACCTCCCCGCCGCCGACGCCGGCCGTCCCTGCTCCTCCACGCACCAGCGCCGCCCCTCCCAGCTCCTCCACTCGCCGCCGTCGCCCGCAGCTCCTCCATGCGCTGTCGTCGATTTCGCCGCCCCTTCCTGCTCCTCCGCTCGCCACCGCCGTTATCGCCGTCGCACCCCGCTCATCCCGCGCCCGCTCCCATGGCTACCGGAGGAGGAAGGGGAGGATTGTGGGGCGCCATGGCCGCGCGCACCTAGCTCCTCCTGCCGCCGTCGGTCGAGCGGCCATGGATGCGGCAGATGCGTCGCCGGTGAGCACGCGGAGCTCCACCGTCGCATCATGGATGACGCGTACGCGAGGTAGGGGAGGGGGTGGCGCACTGGTCATCCTCCCGCGGGCGCCGCCGCCCTGCGGCGGCCATCTCATCCGCGCAGGTGCCACCCGCCCGTCGTCGTCCTCCTCCTTCCATTCTCATTTTTTTTGATAGGATTTGTCTTCATGTTTTCATGTTGCAAGAACATATTTCGTGTGTTTTGGATGTTCTTGATGAATGTTGCAACTGTTTGATGGGAATATTGCAAAACTAGATGTGAAATGTCTTAGGGTTTCGCTACATGTTGCAACAACATGTTTCATATGTTTCGGATGTTCCAGAAGAATGTTGCAACTGTTTGATGTGAATGTTGCAAAATAGATCTGGGATATTGCGATGTTGCATATGTTTCGTTTGCATGTTGCAAGTGTTTCATCCGGATGTTACATTTCATTGGGAATTTTTTGTCTGCTGTCGTGCGTGGGCGCGTGGCTGAGTGTTGTGAGCACGCCGTTTTTAATGTTGCAAACGTTGACTATTCATGTTCCAGATACTATTGTTTGATGTTGCATACACTATTTTCGGATGTTGCAAAAAAATTTTACATGTTGCATGCAACATCATGTTATGTTGCGGTGGGATTTTTTTTATGCTACAGTACCGTCGGTTATGAATACTTGGCTATGGTTGTGCCACGTCACCCGTCCGATTTTTTTAGTTTGGTCGGACGTACGGGCGCTAGCCATACCGTTTTGTATATCGCGGTATCCGATTACATGGGACTCGATTGCAGTGGAAGCTGAAACAAACATAATTTAACGCAAATGGTTAACGCTGTAATCGGATAACGTTACATGGAGCCGAACCAAACACTTTGTTGGCGTCTCATCCAACTCGCATCTCCTCGCTTATTTTTTTTTTCATTGAGACATGGTTCTCATGTCCAGTTTCAGTGGACTTTTTAAACCGTCGCCAACATACAAGGTCATTGTGTCTGTATCTATGTTGACGTGCCTCTTCAAAGGTCAGGGATAACACACCGAACAAAAAAGAATGTATCTCCTGATCGAGGAAACTGAGGGTGAGCGAGGAAGTGAGGATGGGAAGTGACGGAACCTGTGGCCTTTGCCGGCTACTCTACGGTGCGTCTGAGATGTTGGAAGGGGCAACGCAATATGATATGTAAACCAACGTTGTAAATTGCGGGCTATAGAATTTAGCGGAGTATTTCTAAAAAAAGCTATAGGGGCTATAGCGCTTTCGCTATACCATTTAGCGGTATGCGAAAAACTATCAAAATTTAGCCCTAAACATTACCAATTTTATGATTTACAGCTCATATTTTATAAGTACATGCAACCATTAGTGAATACATAAGGAAATGAGCCGCAATTCACCAAGATATATCATAAATCATATCTTGCTATTCATAAATCACAAGTATATAAGTTCATAAGTCAAACATAGAGGTGTTAGCGGAGATAAGCTATTAAATTTAGCGGGACTATTTCATGATATAGCGGAGTTAACGGCATTAGTGGTAATATTTGCAATATCGTAGCGGCCTTTGTCTCATAAAGCTATAGCAGGGCTATAGCGAGACTATAGCGGGCTATTTGTAACTTTGTAAACTAGGGCTGCTGCTAGCCTGTCATAGTTGCAACACCCAAAACAGGGTCAGCAACATACAGTGATACACAACCTTAGCACTATTCAATGGAATCCTCATCACACATTCGTACACCATAATAAAATCGACGATTTATTTGAACAATGGGGAGTAATTCATCTTTTCAGCTGATGATATATATGGGAGCAAACAATAATGTATTTCAGAGATAGAGCACAGACCCCAGAGTCACAGACGAGTAGACGACACAACAGCAAGCTAGCTACTGAGAACTCCTACGCTTCCGAGAACAAGGGCACGAAGCCAGGATACAGCGTCTTCACGTCGGCAGGGGGCTTTGCCTCCTCGTCCTCCTCCGTGAACCACCGGTTCTTGAGCGCATCCGCCGCGGTGAGCCTCTCCCATGAATCGTAGCTCAACAGGCCCGCAAGTACCTCACGCCCGGCCGTCGACAGCTCCAGCACGTCGTCGAACGCTTCCACCCCCATGGTGACAAGGTCGTCGTACAGGTCTATTACCTGCGTGAGCATGTCCTCCTCCGTGGTCGCTGTGAACAGGGGCTCGCCGGTGAGCATCTCTGCCATGACGCACCCCAGCGCCCAGGTGTCTGCCTCCTGCCCGAAGCTCCGGCCGATTATCAGCTGCTCCGGCGAGCGGTACTGCATCGTGCCCGCGGGCACATCCGGGACAGGGCTCGTCAGATTCGCCTTGGGCCTCGCCGGCGTCGCGCACCCGAAGCCACATATCTTGAGCGCGCCGTCGTGGCCGACGAGGACATTGTCGGGGTTGATGTCGCGGTGCACCGTCCCCGTGGCGCGCAGCCCCTCCGCCGCCTCCAGGAGCTGCCGCATGGCGTCGCGCGCCTCGTCCTCGGAGAAGGGTTTCTCCCGCGCGAGATGGCTGCGGAGGGTGCAGCCGGCGACGAGCTCCATGACGATGTACAAGTCCCCGTCCTCGTCGTCCGTGGCGACGCCCTTGACCTGCACGACGCCGGGGAGCCCGCGGCACGCGGTGAGGCAGCCGGCCTCGCGCAGGAACGCAGGGACGAGGCTAGGAGCGGCGCCGACGCCGGGGCGGATCCACTTGACGGCGACGGTGTCGCCAGTGCGTCGGTCGCGCGCCTTGGCCACCACGCCGATATCGCCCTCCCCGATTTCCTCGAGCATCTCGTAGTCGTCGATGTTCTCGAAGTTG